>JAQQRF010000172.1:0-90410 GCA_030523145.1 Trissolcus brochymenae
GGAATAATTTGAAAAAAAAAAAAAAAAAAAAAAAAAAGATATTAAAGTGGAACGAAATTGCAGAACATTGCAACTAACTTGAATCAAGATACAATTTTTGTGTCTGGTATCAAGCATACTACCGTTGGTGACGATGTGCAAAGTAGGTCACGGTTCTACAGGCACCAAGCACACTCCGCCACAGTAATTTGTAGCCTGAGACCAGATTTATTCAAAGCTTTGAACGTTTTGCGCGTTCCCCGTAAAATTTACTTTCAGGTTTCAGTTCATAAAACAATTTGTTTTGTTGACCGAAATCAAGCGTGATCGACGGTCTACCCGGATCTGATAACGAGAGCAGCAAACAAATTTATATTCACATATCGATACGGAACCAGTTTAACAATAATTAAAAGTCAATATAAATGAAATACTTCACTATTTTGAAAATAAAATTCTTTTATTGCTTCAATAGAATAAAATTTGATTAATAATTTTAATCAAATTTTAATTAATAAATCAAGAAAGATTTACACCCACGACTGATAAATTACCATTAAATCTAAATCCAAAAACATTGTTTGTTTGTTTTTCTTTTTGTTTGGGTGATTTTGGATTCTTGGAAATGGGTGTTGTCTGATAAGATGAACAATGAATTTTTTGATAACGATCAACAAGAAGTGCGAGACACACAAAAGGGAGTTCCCTTTGTGTTGAAAAAGAACATGGCATCAGGAAAAGCAAACACCGGATACACTTTTTGCCCGTGCACCAACTCCATTCGTTTTTATAGCACAAGACGAGGCGTGTAGCTCGTGCCGTGTATCTCTTAGCCACGCCAGTCGCAATATAATAAAGGTTAACAGTGGAGATCTCCTGATGAAAGTTTTTGACATTTGGGCGACACGTGTTTCGCTCGTAACTTCATAATAACCAAAAGAAACGGGGGCGCGTTAAAAAGACGCCCAAACACAAATAGTTCCGCTAAACGGATATCGCAAATTGCTTCGTAATCATTGCAAAATATGACGCCGTAAAAATGGCATCAAACCAGATTGAAAATATTCACCTCTTAAACGAAATTTAATGTACTTTACTCAGTATTTAAGAATATCGCGATCTGAATAACCTGCAATTGCTCAAGACCTTTTCTGATGCTGTTTTAATGGATAATTTGCTCGTATATATTTCTTCTGGTTTCAATTGATTGTTTGATTGAAACAGAATGTATGAAATTAATGCGTTGATAATGTATTATGTTTAATCTTGATGTTTAATTAGTGATTTTGTAATTAGCATGCGTATCAAACATCAACGCCATTTATACAAACACATATATAATTGTCGACATGCATAATTCAAGAATTTATTAATCTCTGATTCTCAAGATAGAGCAAACTGCGAACGAAGTTTTGGAATTCATTGAACCATTTTGATATGATTTGACGCTAAGTTTGCACTTGCTCATAAATAATGCATTATCATCTTTGTATTTTTCATTTATTCCTTCTTTGCTTGAAGATTGATGGAAATGGAGCAAACATTTGGTTGTATATCCTATAAATCTCTGTAATCATATAATGCCAAGTGAGATTGCAACGACGTTATCACAAAAAAGTTGATAACCAAAATTCATTCAAAAGTCATTAAAAAGAAAGTTTTCGAAGATTCATATTTTTATCATTTGTGCAACAGCAGTTTCTAGTATTTGATTATAGTAAGAAGCTAAACGCGCCAAATAATTTGATCAAAAGCACCAAAACGCACTTATAAAAAGTTAAAAAAAAACCGAAAGTCGTTATTCTTTGATTTAATTAATTTTGTAACGAAAAATTATTATTACTATCTTCAATTGATTTTCGGATAAACCAATAAAATTTTTATTGTAAGCAAAAAAAAAAAAAATAAATAGAAAATAACGAAATGTAAAAAACAGATTTTTATTGGCTAAAATGTTGAATGCCGAGGACGAACTCGAGCCAATGTTCAACATTGTTTACAGTGAGGCAGCGCGTGCGTTGGTGTGATTTTAAAAATGTACTCTACTTCGTATAACAAAACCCGTGTGCCTCGCAAAGGAAACGCAACATAGCTCATTCGCTATTGAATGCACATGCGTGTCAGACACGCTTGCACGAAGCTGAAGGTATTACAACCTTACTTTGTACAAATTACACGAGAAGCACGAGCCTCTTAGTTTGTGTTTATCCGACGCGATACGAGCATCTCTGCTTGATATAGCATATTAACACTGAAAACTTTTTATCCCCTGGGCGACTCACGAGACGTGCAAACTTTTGAACTTGAATCGCGCGACTAAATAGAAAATTGAAAATTTTTTGATCGCGATGTGTTGACTTCGCTAAGATGACGGTTTATTCGTTCTTATCAACTGTCGAAATGCGAAGATGTGAAGTGAGTACGTCAGAGATTTTTTTTTTATGGGGACCGATAAAATTTATTCGCACTCTCAATGACAATAACTGAAACTACAAATTTATTCGCATGACTTTTTTCGTTTAACATCTGACTACCGAATAAATCGTTTGCGAATGAAAAATTTATTGGACAATAAAACGTCAGTGACATGCCAATTATAACGTGTAGATGATTTTAAAAGCGTTGTTTTTCCATTCTCTCGCTGGTACAGTCGCTTGAATAATTAGACGGTACATTTTGTGATTTCAAGCGCGTTTGGTGGTATTTATTACAGCCATAAAAATAGCCCGTAAATCTGTCGGGAGTTGTAACGCGTGCTGTAAATTGCAATTAAAGTGATTGAAAGGTAAAATTGAATTCGATGGTGATCGAAAAGCGGGCGTTTTTAATTAACTGCAGTGCAAATATTTTATGACGGTTAACTTCTGCAACTTGGAAAGATCGATTTAATTTCAATTAAATTGAGCAAACTAGATTTGAATGCGCCCGTTAGTGATCCTGCAAACATGTTTGTTCCCTTTTTGTATTTTACTTTATTATACTGCGAGATTTACGGCAAAATTAAATTTAAAAACAAATTTTTCCCGCACAGTATTGAATAACTTCGTATACGATAACTACTGGCTTGTATTAACTGTTACATTCCATTTTTAAAGGGCAAGATAAAAATCTCGGATAAAAATTATCTTCCGTTAATTAGAGTGAGAATGCGGACGAAAAAAAAAAATTCACATGAAATTGCTCAATAATTCAGTTTAATTATTACCATCTGTTCCTATAACAAATGGCCATCAGATTATTATAACGTGTACATTTGAATAGGTCCTTGTTAGGTCACGTATTAAATTTTCATAGATAATTTTACCTGTTGACATGCAAAATTAAACACATCTTCAAGTATGTTCGTCCATTTATTGGATTACGCATTTGCAATTATTGAATCCATTATAATGGGACGCAAATCCATTAATATAATTTGCAACGAAATTACTTTTCACGGTTGCCTATATTCAAGTGACACGTAACTGAAAGTTCAAAACTTTTCAATAGCTTTTTACAAAGGATTGAATTATTGGGAAATTGAAAGTTTAATTTGCATTCATTGGCGGGAAATTTAAAATTGTGATCAATTTGGTTGATTCAAATTTGGATTGAACCAATCAATGAGTGAGACAGACTTGCGTTTCCGCGCGACCTGACCTGTCGACCCGGAACCATCAGATATTCTCAATGGAGCTCGGAGAGTCAAGTGGCAAGACAATGGAATTACCAGAGAGGAATCTTGGCGGTTGTTGCAGATCGTCATTGACATTGGGTATTCCACAAATCCGTCTCGAGTGGTCGCGCGGGGTGTTTGGTTTGGCTCGTTACTCCAGATGCGTGGGTGAAGTTGAACGATTTGGTTGGTCGCCCAAGTCGAAGAGAAGGAGACTCAAAAGATGGTCACATGGCAGTAAGACGCGCGCCAGCACGGCCTGTGCGTACGGCGTACGCGTTGCTGTCAGTTCCGTGCCGCTACAACCGCGGCTGTTGAACAACTTTTTTTTTCGTCCCCCCTTCTCATTTTGCACGGTCGTGATTTCGAAAAAAAAAAAAAAAAACAATGACCTCGCGCACGTTTCCACCCTTCAGATAAAATTCAGCCCACGGTGTGTCTCAGCGCAAATTGAATCGAAAACAAGGGCAAATCAAATTTCTTCGGCAAATTTGTTTAAAGAGGATTTTGAATTTTAGATTGAGTTGTTGTGTAGTGCAATGCTAATGTTCCGAACGGAAGAGTGGATTTGAACAAGAGTGAGTTTGCGGAGTTTGCGGGTAAATTTTCCATTCAAATTATGCGCGTTTGAATTTTGCACGGCTTTAGAATCAATTGCAAATGTTTTTAATCATATATCCAAGTTGCTTCTAAAATTATCTCAAGTTTAATAAAATGAATGAAAATGCTATTGTATTCTCAAAAAAAAAAGAAAAAAAAAACGACAACTATGAAATGAGAATTTGGGCGAACGTAATAAATTGAAAAGCTTCTCGACTGGGTCGAAGAAAGAACGAGGCAGCTTTCGGTCTGTCACGAAACATCTTTTTCCGGGAACCCAAGCGAACCCTCGTGTAAAAGTCATGCGCAACATAAGAGACGGGAATTAAAACGCGCATCCACAGAAATCAGCCACGAATTAAAGCGGAGATAATGGGCGCGCAAAATCACAGACTTGAGCTAACGTATATAACGTGCGATGTTCTGAATGATAATTACTGTGTAGCGTCGCAACGCCACTTTTCATAAATTAGCATTTGAGATCGGTTTTGCAAATTGGCAATCAAAGAAATTGGCCCCGATTGTCGACGGATGAAGGGCAGATCCTTGGTCCAAAAAGTCATGGGTCGAGTGTCACTTGACTTTCGTGCTGAAAAATCCAAGTGAGCTGCGAAAAGCCAGATCGCAAGAAAGAATGCGCGGCATTTGCAAAACTATTCCACAATATCTATCAGCGAAATATTTTTAGCTACGAAAAATGCACGCTGTGTATACACAAACCGGCAGGTATTAGACGAGCTGCGTTAGTTGATCGCTCGGTTATTAATAGACCGTAACTGACAGCCGAACTGAACCAGACGCCCGCGTAGAACTTTTTCAATCTCAAGGGGGATATAACACAGAACACGTGCACGAAACTTTTACCCAAAAATTCAATATTTAGAATACTTTCTCTCTTTTAAAAACCACAAAAAACAAACACCACTGTTTTCCATTACATCTCGTGCGTTTAAACTCACTTGGAAAGAGATTTATGGATTTTGAATTGAATTCAAATTTACAGGGTAAAAAAATATTTGAGGAAAAAAAATTTTTTTATTCTCGTTTTTTATCCTTGAAAAATTTTTGTACCAAAGAGAAAAAGTTTGCACACCTCATTAATTTAAAAAATGAAAATGTGAAGTTCCCCGGGCTCTCTCCCTGCCGAATTAGCATACAGAAGTATTTAATTTCATGTGCCCAACGGCCGCGTATAATTTATTCCGCCGAGAACTTTAATCTACGATATAAATAAACACAATTACAAACGTTACATATTGATGAGCGTGCGTACACATTATGTAAGTTTTCATTCCCATTGTCTCTCGGGTCGCGCGGGGATGTTTGCACGCGTTTTTGCTGGCGTGCAAAAATAGCAATTTCAGCAAAAGTACTTCTGTTTCCTTTTTACCCTTGCGATGTATAATTAACCAGTTCCTTCCAGTGGGCTGCGTTTAAACGGCGCGCGCGTGTGGCTCGTAGGTGTAAACCTCGGGTAAACCCGTTTATAAAGGCACACGCCAAATCACCGGAAGCTTGTTGCGTGACACGTGTTATGATTGCAGGTGTAAAATAAGAAACATCTCGCTTCATAGAAGACATTGTAACGTCAATCAATGGAGAATTCATTTTGCAATTAAAAAAAAAACGAAGAAAAACGAATAGTGAAACTTATTAATTCTTTGATCAATTTTCATTATTTACTACTATTAAAACTATTTAAAAGATAGTTTAATAATTTTTAATGTTTTAATTTTAATTGTTTTTGTACAAGCTTAATTCAGCAAATGAAAGATGAATGTTTAAAAAAAAATTATGGGTTCATTAGACACAATGCTTTATCAAAGCTTGACGCACTACTTCAATCAAATCTCATGGTAACATGCAGTCCATTAACCCAAGTCTATTTTTACAAGAATGACGAGTAACACGCATTTTTTATTCAATCAACAGCATCATTATCTGAAATTTGTTTTTTTTTTTTTTTGAATTTTGCTTTTACTTGATTCATTTTATTTCAATCTTTTTATAAATGTTATAAATCATCTTTACCATAAAAACGAGAAATGGAAACGCACGAGAAGAGTATGCTTTTAGTTTATTTTCGAACCCTAGTAAACGAATTTCAACTTTTGACTTTTACGCGTAAGGTATCGTAAGATCAAAAATATCTTTCTCATTAAAAACGAAACCTTTTATTCACAAACTCAAGTCCCCGTGCAAATTATGAATGAATGTACATTTTCACCCTTAAGCTTGTACCAACAATTTCTGCATGTCAGGTTAAATATATTCTGCAACTATTTTGAGAGGTGAATGAAACTCGCTCCTCAGTCCAACACGCCGTCTTATTAGTAAAAAAGATCGAGTTCAAAGAAAACAATAACTTGCATGATTTATTCGAAACAATTAAAATGTTCTGTCCCGTTGGCCAAAATCATTACACGACAACATTTGTCTGAATGATGGATGAACAAAATGAATAATGTTAATAAAAACAAGCGATTAATTTCCACGACACCGGTCGGCGCGATGAATAATAATAAATCTCAGCTGAACAGAATCGTCTATTTTTATGATGCAGGTATAGTCGCTGCAGATACCCGAGAAGAAAATCGCCATGGCTGTCGGTAAGTATCAGCTTGCCGCCGAATCACGCGCGAACCCTCACCTACGCATTATTCCAATTTTCAGCATTCACTACACGTTTCCCATACGCATAATCATGCACGTTTGAATCGACTCCCCCCCCCCTCCTCTCCCCCACCTTGCATGTTGGTACCCCGAAGAATCTCTTGAAATATCGTCAACCTCATCAATGGTTGATCTCTTCTTCTGTCACACCTTTGTTTCTGATTTTTTATTGCCAACAAAGTTTTTAGTATTGTAAGATTGTAAATTAACAATAAAAACCTGCTAATAATATTAAATATTCAAAAACAATTCATTTTTATTAAAAAAAAAAGGTATTAAAAATGTTGGATGCAAATTGAAACCAACTTGGTATTATAAAATCTACTTCTGTTAGTTTTATTATTCAGAATGTTAATATGTAAAATTGAGTCTTTAAAATCAATATTACCAACGAGCTTGGTTAAACTTTGAATCCTTTTTCTGATTCAGTTGACTTTTTATTTTTCTTTTTTTATTTTATACCAGTTACTCGAATCTGCAAAAGAAGATTTAAGGATAAGGACAATGCAATTTCCGGTGCACTGCCCCTTCTGCCTGCAGAGTCCTGACGCCTTCTGCATTCCCTTTAGTTTCAAGAGATACTTCGTCAGTTAAACTTCAAACTGCCAATCCTGTTCCAACTTTTTCACCCATGAAAACATCATTCTCCTTTTCAAAACTCAATTTTAGATCTATTTTTCTGATCCAAAAATGTTGATCATTTGAAAATCTTGAACTTATTCCAATGTGCAAAGTGACAAAGTGAAATTGTGACAAACCGTATGTTTACAGACAACCCCTCCTATTTTTCCGTCAGCGGTCCGAGCGGATCAAGTCCGACCTCTGGTTCCGCTCCTCGAGGGTTGAGCAACATCTTCAGGCGCCGAAGACACGTTGGCAAAATGGGCGGAGGTCCTTCGTCGGCGAGTATCGGTTCCATCTCGACAACAAGTACCCTGACCCATGTCTCTGGACGATCCGCTCCATCGACTCCAACCGAGGAAATGGTACCGATGCTTATGAGGGGCCATCAGAGCTGCTCAAGAAAAAGTTTTCGCAAACTATTCAGGTCGACCAGTGCCAACAGCAATGACGAAAACATGAGACAATTTTTGCAGGGGTTTCCCAGGCCTTCGGACGTGGCTCCTCCCTCACCCTATCTGCCGCACAGGTGAAAAACAGAAATTGTTGAAATCAAAATGATGCTATCATAATTGTTTCTGACTGAAATCATAGATCCAATTTGAAATTCATCCACATATCAATGAGAAATTAATTTAATTCTCGTCTTCGTTTATGCACAACGTTCAACTGTGACATGAAATGTAGCACATTTCAAATGGAATCGTTATAATTCATCGCTCTCGGATTTCACGTTCAATTTTTTTTCCTCTTTCATACACTGAAAATATAATATTCGAGTTCAGTGTTGGTTGTGATTTTTCCCAGTATTGATTCTGACTTTATTTCAGTAGTTGGGAAAATGATACCGAATACAATGTGAAATACAATCATTAACTCAGTTGTTATTTCATTTTTGTAGATCTCACTCTCACACTGAAAGAGACCGAAAACACTGCGATAGAAGGAGGGTAATGAAATCGTCTAGCGAGCTTCTAAATGACTGTGTGGAGACGAACTTGGGTACCTGCGTGGTCGACGGCCATCGGTACACAAACGTCAACGACGACGAGCTGGAAGACGAATCTCAAAGCCTGACTGAGATCCATCTCAGCAACAAGGATGTGCGATACTACAATCTGTCCTCGACTTTACCAGACAGAAGGAGACACTCAATTTGTACATTTTTGGACAAGGAGAGGATCGGAAGTGCCAACTCAATTCTGCGATGTGACCCGAAAGAAATTCTTGGAAACGTCCCACCTATCCCCACAGAACAAGAGGAGAGGACCTTTCTAAAAAGTCGAAGGAAACACCATCGAGGTAAGACTAAAAAAAAAAATCTGTTATCATCAAATTTGAACACAAACTGAAATTGAAAGAAAGAAAATTGTTAAACAACAATGAAAATTTAAACAAAATAGAATGATTGAACCGGTGACTTCAGATCTAATTTGCGCGATGACTACACAAGCGTGTAATGAATTAATATGACCCGGCTATGATAACGGGAGGAACATTTACACGCATGGTCGGGTCACATTAATGCATAATAAGGTGCACGCCAATCTTTGACGATCTTAGTCAAGACTCGAGGACTAACCGGGCTATTAAATTTGATAAAGTCACCTAGCCTGGATGTTTTAATATTCACTGATTACGAGCTGACTGCGATTTCTCACAAGTTGCCCGCATCATCGCCTTGTAAATAATATAATCAAACCATTAGACAAGCCGATTCAGAAGCAATTTCAATGCCACCGGTACGTCAAGAACAATGACACATTGTTGTCCCGGCTGTGATTCTGTACAATGCCTCAGTTTATTAGTGCATTGTACGGGAGGTTGAAATTAGATCAAGCCATGAAAATTGGATTAAATGGATTGCAAAAACAAATGAGTTCAATCGGTCCTTCGTGGTTAATCAATTTTCATAGGTTGCAACATTTGATTACAATTTGAAATTTAAATTCATATTATAATCGATTGGATACAATTAATATCAAAGATTAAAACCTTGAAAGAAAACTTGATTACTATTACTTGCACGATCGAGTGTTTATTTACTTTGGAAGATTCCCATACAGATATAAATTCCATCATGCAAGTTCAAGCTGTCACGTTATAAAAGTCGTGAAATGGTTCAAAGCAGTGTGCGAGAGTGATTTGAGCCGTTATTAATTACAAATACATCCGGAAAAGACACCCCGGAAATCGAGTCTTAGTATTCCTCGAACGGAACCTCGTCTTTCCGTCAAGCCCTGCAACGCCAGGACTTGCGTGTTAATAAACTTGAGCTAACAAAGTCTATACGCTGAGACGTAATGCCGAGCATTAGATACACTCTCGGTCGTTGAATTTTAATTTCGTCGTGTCACTATTTTGTTTGATTCATTTTTGAAACACGCGTATCCAAAGTTAAATATAAACTGCTACGGATCGTTCACGAGGTATGAATTTCAATGTTGTCAATCCAATTATATCAGGATGTACAATTTCAAAACTAATTTCACACTTTTGCTCAGATGCAGAATTTCAGTTACCCAATTTTTATCTTTGAAATCTTTTGCTAACATTTCGTTTCATTTCTGTCAGTTGTGAATTTCAAGTTGTTTGAATTTTGAACTTCAACAAACAAACAAACAAACAAAAAATAGAAAAAATAAATAAAAAGTCGAACATCCGGTAAGAGGAAAGCCAAATTTACGGTAGGAGTGACCGCAAATAAAATTAAATAACTCAAGCTCGTAAATTTAATCAAGATTAATTAATTTTAAAGCGACGAGTTACAAATTTGCGTGCAAATGATTTATCAACGGTAATTTCATTTTGGATTATTCAACGTTGAATGACAAATTTGAAAACTATGGAATAACTTGTCACATTGGTGTGACGAAATACGAAGGAAAGCAATTTGTTGGCAAACATTTGAAACAATTGTCAGGCTTCAAATACATATAAACCGCTTCTGGTATGTAACGAGCTTTGATTAGTCAATACGAGATATCCGGGGTGACTGAGATCTGTCATCGAAAAGGAAGTTCGGCATTACAATTGAAAAATCGAGTCAAATCTTGAATGATCTAACATTACCAAATGCACGATTGCATTTTTTCTCACATGACTAAAAAAAATATAAATCATTAATTTACGTGCAACGTTATTGAAATTGTCTAAATGACTTAAATTATAAAAAAAAAAAAAAAAAACTGTACCGATATCACAAACAATACAAATTGTGATAATGGAAATTGGATCAGCTGGTAGACAATGCAATTTCGCACTGTTATGAGAAATAATGTAACCACAAGAAGATTTAATTAATCTATCACCTAGTTACAATGGAAACCAGCTTTTGCTCTAGCAATCATTTATTGTTCCATTAATTAAACCCCCTCCGTCATCAGGTTTGACGTCGGCGTTGATACACGACCGAAATTCTAATTCATCTTTTTTGTTCAAGTCATATCTTATTATTTTTATCCGCCGTCACACCGTACGTCATTTATTCTGGAATTCATACATGCATTTTCTACGGTACGTCGACTCTCGCCAGCTGCCTTCTATTTTTACGTCATATACACTCTGCTTTCAAATAAAGTGTTGAATGAATAAACAATCGATGGGGTTGAATATTTTCTGGACAATTAATTTAGTTTATAAAAGAGAAAAATATATATCATCTGGATCAGTTTTAATTCTTGAATTTCTGAATCTTATTTTGTAGTTTTTTTTTCTTTTATTATTTAAACTTCATTCGAGAAGCAACAGTTTGATTCCTGAACATACACACGGTGTTTAGCTCGTTATTCGAGTTAAATAATTAACGATCGATTATTGTCAATTAAACCGTTAGCCGTACTAATATAGTCGTAGCTTATTGTTACACGGAAAGTGACCTGGATGCCACTCAATTCTTCGGTAAAAAGGTTGCACAAAAAGTGCGACACAGAAGAAAATGTGTCGACATGTTGTTTTCATTAGCCGAATCGATTAGGTCCGATCGGAATATATTCGTGACTAAAAATAAATAATGGCGAATCACTCGAAATAGATGAAAAGTGACCTTTTCAATTGTTCACACATTAGACTGGCAATTCCTCGGTTGTGCCTACACAGCGGGTGTGGAAAATACACGAGTGTATGGCAGTTTGCCTAACACAAGGGGCAGCCTCTATAAACATTGTCTTTAATTTTGCATATCACACGAGATAAAAATTCTTTAATTTTTCATTCATGCGTATTGTTTCTTTTTCTTTATCATGTTTTCTGATTCTTTTTGATTTTGAAATAACTTAAAATTTTATCTACTGCTTGTTATCAAATGAATGCTTTCTTCTTGGGAAACACTTTTAATCTTCGGAAAAGTACTTTTCTGTTTAACAGTCCTAGTAACTGAAATATAGAACAATAATTTATTTATAGCAATGCCGAACAGGAGCCCCACTCGTAGTCAAAGTTTGCTTAAGTACTCGGTTAAAATTCAAAACATCTCGCGATATATCCTGTTCCCAATTTGAAATTTCATCCCAAACTGGGTCAAGCCTGCAATCAAAATAATGGTCCACTCGTAGTTCCCGCGGCTTATCACACTAATCGGGCATCGGCTATTTGGATGCAACCTTTGATGAAACAAAAAATCACGTGTATGGGCAGGGTTATCGCGTTCCTTATCTGCGGAAGTTGAACGCGCATTTTTGAGAAAAGAGATAATGAACCGATCATTTAGTGTAAGAAATTCTCCGAGAAGGAAAATTGATCGATTAAGTTTGTTGACTGCTCATTGAAGATAGTTTCGAAGTTGAGTATTTCATTTTACATTGATATGACTTTTATTCAAGAAAAAAAAATTGCACACACAAATTCCTACGAATCAAATCAAAATCATTTGAAAGTGATTCATAATTCAAAATTCGTCGTAATTTGAACGGTGATAAAATTTCAACTACCCATGAGAAAATGTCGAGTCTTGTCTGATCAAATGATAATTTGATTTAAAAACAGAAATACATTTGTTTCAATCAAGCTAAACAAGTAGCTGTTCTATAATTAAATCAGAATTACATTTTCATTGCAACCTTTGATTTTTGTCGAGGTGATTTAATTAAAAAGATATTCAAGTTTGATTAAAAGAAGGATTGTTCGTGACACAAAAAAGACAATCATCTTTTTTACAGGGCTCTTTTGTTTAATTGAGGTATTGGACTAAAGTAATTACGGTATTATAAAAAGCGGCTTCGTTGGTAAAAAGAATAATCCCCTTAACATCTCTAACTGCATATAATATGCATGTGTTGTCACACAATTCGTAAAGTAAAATTTTTTAAACCGACTTGTTTTTTGTGAACATTTTTTTTTTAATTATTAATTAAGACGTAAAAGCCAAATTTGTTATTCAAACCAAATGTACATGTTTGAGTTTCTACCCACATAATCTAAAAATGAACAAAACAAGCAGATTTCAGAAGAAACGTCGAATCATTCATAAATAGCTACACGTTTACTTTCGACTTATCCAGAAGGCGTTGGGATTTAGTGCTGTTAAAAAATGGAAAAATGACAAAAAAAAGAAACAGAAAGAAAGACTACATGACTGCACGTCCCTCGGACACGCCATCTCTGACACTAAATAGCCGGCGTGTCGAGACACCACGACACTCGACAGACGACAGATCAGAGACTGCGGGTAACAATAACTAAAACTTCAAAGCAACAATAACGGTAGCGTTCATTACGCAAAGTTTACTTAAAATTATTTCTGTAACATAAAAGATAATCTCTCATTCGGTCAACATTTTTCCCAACGTCTGTACAAGTTAGATAAAAGTTTGTTTAAATAGTCCTGCCATATCTCGGCTTAAATTTTTCATTTTTAATTTTATTTTTCAGTGTTGTTATGAAATTTAAATTATGATTTTTCTGTTAATTTGAATTATTCACTTTTTTACCATCTTTCAATGCACAATTTTTTAATTTTGCAATCTAAATTGTCAACATTGTGCGGTTTTAATTGATAATTGTTCGATGCGTTGGAATAATTCAAGTTCGCTCATTCAAAATCTTGAGATGACAAAAAAATTCGAGGATTTAGAGATGGCATTTGAAATTTAAATAATAACCACGTGATTAACATACTCATGCGCTTGGGTCTCGCGCGCATGCGTGTTTCTTTGCCTAATCTTGTAGGCGCGTCTTTCTGTTCGAAGCTTCAGTGTAGTCTATAGTGTAGTGTTTTATCCTAAGCTGAGAAATTTCTTTGAAACGTGACAAACTGTACTTGAAAGAGCGCAAAAAATTGCAACAATTTCGAGCTCTTGGTTTTGAAGGAAACTTTCAACAAGTTCTGTAAAAATAGTTATGCACGATTTCGAGCACGCTTTGAAAGTTTTATTGTGGCAGTTTTGTTTCAACTTATGAAGTGATTTTCATCGGGTTAGAAATATGAAAGTGGAAGAACATCGAAATGTCAAAAAAAGTTTGGCTCATTTGGGTATGTTTTTTACCGTCTAAAGAATATAATTGCTAATTTATTTTGAAAAAAAGTGACCGAATTGATAAGATTATAACAGTCTTCATTATGTATTAAAACTGTATAATTATGTGGAACCATTTTGTTTTAAGAATACAAAAAAAAATAAATATTTCTGGCTTAATAAATGTACTTTGAGTAACTCGCGGTTATACTTTCTTTGTTCTCCAGTATGAGCATGTACACATGAAATTCTCTCGTTTTTACAAAGTCCACCTTGTTGAAAAAAAGTGAAAACACAAACATTAGTTGGAAAACAAAGTTCATTTTTTTTTATAAGTATGCCTCAATAAATCAGCCAATTAATACGAAATAATTGAGATAACTTTTCGTATCAATTTTGAAGTTACAATTAAAATCGTAATGAACTTCAATTATTTATGTTCCTTCCGAATCATTAATTTTTGCATGGAAAACTTTTCTTCATTTTATATAATGTAATCGCAAATAATTATAAAAAAATGTAAACTAATATAAAAATAAGGATCAAAAAGCTTTTGTATGAAATAATTATATAATGTTATTCAAATTATGAAAAATATATGGCTAATTTTTTTTACATTTTCAAGCATCATTAACTCAAAGTAATAGCCCATCGTGTAATTTGCGAATTAAAATGATAAGTGGGTATTTTTTAATCGCACCGCTTATCATTATTCAATCACATTTTTGATAATTACAACTTTTTTTTCGTCATTACTCCAATAATCATTATTCCAACATATCACTCTGAGCAATCTGTCTTACAAATTATAATTGCATCATGTCTACTCATATTGCAGAAAGGTTTTGCATGTATTCGCACACTATTGTCAATTATGCTCTGAAAAAGTTGTTTCAACTTCAACCCAATCTTTTTATATTTTCAACTTTAATTTCCTGATTTGATTGTCTTTGGTGATTAAACTAAAATACGATTTAAAAATTGTCTTTAAAATTGTCACTTCAATTTCATCACCGTCTATTTTTATTTCAATTAAATATAAATTAATCCACTCAATACAACGAATAACAATTTCTTCTCTAAAAGTTTTATATTTTTTAAAAATGTTTAATTAATAAATGTTTCAAGTAACAATACACTTGAAAAATAATCTCTATAAAAATATATTTTTATAATCCAACTGCTACAATATTAAATAATACAATTTTGTATTCTAAATAAATAATAATGTAATAATAATAATAAATAAATTTTACCTTTTATTTACTTAGCATGATTTTTCAAATGAGGCTGCTTTTAATAAAAAAATATATATATACATAAATTCAATTTTTTTTCAAAAGATCTCACGTAGTAAAACAAAAAATGTTGAAACAAAATTGCACAATTGTACAATGTCATTTTTCAAATTCCGATACTGCTTATTATTTAAAGATATTAATCTTTGACAATCCAAGCGCGTTCGCAATAATTATAGGCGTCGCCTAATTCGAAGGCTCAAAACAATGGTGCGTTACATGCAATTTACAGTTGGGGGACTCTGGCGAGTGACGGTCGCGAGTACTTGACAGTTCTTGAAAACAGTCGATCGCGAACGACCATAAAGTATATATGACAGACACGTAGTCGTCTCAAGAGACGCATTTCGATGTGCCATAAAATAATACCATAAGTCAAAAGTTATTCTATGCAAAATTAATGTCAATTTTATTTTCAACTCTGACAAATAGTTTATGATTATTTATTTTGTATCAAATTTTTGCAAAAAATGGCAGTGCATGCTTTGACCCCACAAATGAGAAGACGAAACCGACCAACGAATTTGGATTTGACTGGACACGATGAAATGCGTAAGTTGAAATTGACATCAAAATTCGCAACTATTATTATTATATTATTACAAAAATTGATCAAATTTTTCAGAACATAGTACAAAACACAATAATAATTTGTTGTACTGTTGAAATGATATAAAATTGATTATGTTAATTTTGCTCGAAAATTTTCAAATGAAATTATAGAACTGTGTTTCAGATCATATTTCAGAAATAATTAAATTGATTTCAAATGTGAGATTGAACTTTGGAATTTCAAAGAACATCAATACTTTTTATATTAAATAATTTTAATCTCGGGGAGCTTGGCTGAAACTTATTTTTGATAAAAGTCTTTGAAAAAATGTTCTTACCGTGAAAGGAATAGTGAATAAGTCTAAAATATTGCAGACACAATAAACGTGCGTTAATGTTTTAAAATTTGACACGGCAAAATATACCGGAAACTCCGAAAACGGAAACCACGTGCGTCACGTGCTAAAAGCGGAAAACAGTTGATTTGCACGATCGATCGGGCAACCATTCGTCAAACCATTCGACAAACCATCTTTGGGCACTGATAAAAACTATTTTACCTCTGCAAACGCTTACAATTTTTTATATCTCCTTCTTTTAATGATGTTCTACCAATTAATCTCGTTGAGGTGGTTTTAGCGGTAAGAGAAAAAAAGTCAGAATTACCTGAATGTCTGAAATATTGATTTTTAGTTATTATCTTGTACGACGTTTGCAGAATATAAAAACGATCAAGCATCTGAAAATACAGATAATTGATCTACAATAATAATCTAATTATTGCAAATATGATTATTATAATTCAATTAAAAGAATAATATTGAATATCTCGAAATGTTTTTATGCAAAAATTACATTAAATAATTCTGAAAGTTTTATCAGTTTATTAGCAAGCAATTAGTAATTAAATTAAAAAAAAAACATGAAAAATTAAAAGTAAGCAGTTTAGTGTTAGTTGAAAAATAATAATCACCGTCCTGCTAGGACTAATTTAAGAAATTAAACAAAAATCAAAATTGTATAATATACTATCGTTTGTCTGATGCGAAATGTTTGATTGCCCAAATTGGTGAGCTTCCTGAATTGCAATTTCGCACTGCCCACAATCTCATGTCGGTCATTGTGCGTCACTCTATCTTACACACAATAACATAATTAAGCCATCTCTTTCTCTCATCCCGGCGTTTTTTATAGACCGGCGCGAACTTTGCGATACGAAGTCGTTCATGACATTCAATGGAACTTTTGTTCGGAGATATACCCGAGATGTTTATAGCTTCCGGTAGTGAGTTCCCAAACGGGAGCCGAAATAGCGAGAAATCTTCCGGTCCGATAGTACATCGGCTTACGTTAAAATAAACTCCAGACGATGATGAATAGAACCAGTTGAAAAATTTAAACCGATGTAAAACACTCCGCAGTAGTCTTTGTAAAACAAAATCCACGAGTGAAATTTTGTAGACTAAAACAAACCAAATGAAACTTATGATAATAAAATAAATTCTAAAAATAAGTTGAACATTCAATTAAGAAAACGTGCAATAATGAAATGAAAATTCGAATAAAAAATTGCAATAACAAAATGTAAATACAAATATAAACTCAAATAGAAGTTTTTTTTTTTATTTGCGATGATCAAACCGTGGTATCTGAAAAACAGGCAAGGGCAAACAAAAAGCGTATAATTTCGCGATCTGTATCTTTTTTCTTGTTATTTATTCCGGTCCGTTATGTTGACTCTGGACGAGAAAAACCAACTAATCAAAGATTGTTTAGACGGGCGACATGCGGGAGTAAGTGGAAAGATAAAACGACGAATGTTTAGCATCGCCGCACGTTCCGTCACAAGTAACGAATTGCTGGACGCCGAAAATTCACGAGCGGCTGTTTATCTCTTCTTTTGTGGGTTATAAAGTATGTGCACGCAACACACTGCAGCTCGTTACCCGTCCTCCCTGCCTTCATTTTCTAATTGTCTCTAATGCTCGGCCACAAATGCTGAACGATTAATTGAAAGTAACAATAAAAAAAAAAACTTCTCTCAGAATGTAACTTTAATCATGCTTAATTGTGTTCGCTTTGTAGTCAATAAAACAGTATCTATTAAAAACTGTTTCAACTCATCAACCAAGATACCAAATTGAAAACGCAATCGAAAAAAAAAAAAGAAAAATTAATACAAGAGAAAAAAATGTTAATCCAAAAAAATGTTTGCAAAAAAAAGGAATGTTGGAGTCCTTTTCATTAATACATTGTCTCGCAAGTCTTAATTTAAACTGAATGAACGTGAATCATAATTCACCGCCGTAGAGAATGCTAAAGACCTTTTTTTGCAAAGCGCATGTGGACTCCGCAAAAGTTCCCTCGACAAAGTGAATAAAAAGCCGAGTGTTAGGGGAACTTCTTAACTTTGAACTAGATGAAGTCACATTTTGATTTAACGTTTTCTAGGAACGCGGCCCGGGACAGTCTCGTCGCCCAAAAGTGACGCCTCGGATGAAGATGTCATCTTTGTCTCAAGCAGAGAGAGCGCCACCGCGACACTCTGGGTTGAATACTTGACCGGGTGGTTTGAAAAAATTAGCCACCAACAGGGCAGACCCTTACCGTTCAAGTGAGTAAATTCTTCCATCTCAATATTTAACATTTGTTCATATTTATACAACATGAAATTAATTTATATCTTTTGTATTCGTCCCGTGTGATAGAATCAGGCACATTCCAATCGAGGATCCGATCCTGCCAGGAACCAAGGAAAAGATCCGAAACTCGAAACTGCAGATAATTATTGTCTGTCCGATCCTACTTAGATATGTATTGGACAAATCGGACCAGGCATCTCTGATCACGAGTTATTTCGTCGTGGAGAAAGTCCTTGCGATGATGCTCGGTGTTCACGACACCCACGTAACAGGCGATCACAAACTCTCGCTCACATCCTATTCTCAGTGGAGAAAATTTTTCGTCAAAGATCAGGACGTGACTTTTGTCGGTGAATTTTTGGGCGCAGCCATCAGCATTGTGGGAGCCGCAACCTCCATCAACACCTTGAGGAACGACAAAACCTCATTCTCAATTCATCCTAAAAAAGTGAAAGTGGTATGGTTTTGTTTTTATAAATGTTCCAAAGTTTGTTTTTAAAATTTGTGTTTAAGGTGGTTACGTCAACGTGATATCTCTTGTTGTATCCAGGGCCAGAGCCGAGTGTTGGCTCTTCTAAACGACCCGCTGAAACCTGACGATAGGATAGACGTGATTGTGGACCGCTGCGGCGAAGCGATAGAAATTACAAGCACAAAGAGAAGGAACCCTTACGTCATCCAGTTTTCCATTCCTGACCGGTGCCTGGAGGTATCGATGCTGGTCGGAGTGAGGATATTGAAAAATGGTTGCCAACTGGGTGTGAGACAAGTCAAGTGCGAAAGCCGACTTAGAGAACTCGATCAAATACTTCGAGCTCATGATAATCCCCTAGAATTCATGTGTCAGGTACAGCAAAAAAGATTAACCTTCGCGTTTAACTTTCTCAGACGAATAAGATTGAATCAGAAAGCTGATAACCCTTTATGAATTGTTCTATTCCGTTTGTACCAGAACTTTTTTGTTCATCAAAAACTTTTTTTTCTTTTAAATCTGTTTGTTAACTTTATTACTTTACTATTAACTGTTTACATTTTTTTTTTTTCTATGAAGTCAGCATTTGAAAAACGAACATTGTTTATAAGAATCTTGATAACAGTTTGTTCGCAAGCATCTGCTTTATATTCCACAGACATTTGGCTTCAATCCGGGAGACCGCGAGCAACTGGACAATTGGATGGTTCATGCCTTTCAGCGAAACGTTCCGCCGCATTTCAATCTCTTATCGAACCCTCAGGGTCTCGCTCCCACCAAGAGTTACACGAGTAAGATTTATTTGTATCCGAGAATCTCATAATTCGAGCAACCCAAAACGACTTGCGGTCAAAATTACAATCTGTCGGTTGACATTCAACATTTGTAGACCATCTCAAAAATATTGCTGATCACAGACACCGATTTATACGTCTCAAAATTTTTTAATGTCCTTTTGCATCTCGATAATGTTACAGGTCAAGACGAGTATCCCACGCTGCTCCATTTCGCGGCTCGATTTGGATTGGAAAAATTGGCCTGGCAGCTGCTCGAGTGTCCCGGCGGTGATTTAGCATGCGACTTACGAAATGTCGCAGACCTCACGCCGGCTGATCTCGCGGACCACGCCGGTCATGGCCGATTGGCTCATCAACTGCGCGGCTATATGGTACATAACTATCGGCAAAAAGTTTTGAGTCCTACTAATTGCATGCGTGTAAAAGAAAAAAAACATGCATCGCAAATTGCTTGTTATTTCATCGCTAACTTTTAAGCCCATCCATCTTTGATAATTTAACAACAAACGTACATCCTCCGCTACGGAAAATACAAAATCAATATTTGATATGAATTGTGACGTGCCAACGGCAAACATTTCGAATCGAGTGAATTTTGCGACCGCTTCGTAGCTTCAATCAAATTTCATTTGACGATTACATTTTTATCATGCAATTTTAAACACAGTTTAATCCATTATAACGACGGATGAAACAAGTTTTAATATACCCGAGTTAAAGTTCTTTTTTCTTTTTCTGTATCAATTTTGTCACGGTTCAAGAATTGAAAGACAGATAAAAATGTTAATTAGAAAAATTTTGTTTGAAAAAAAAAAAAAAAAAAATGTTCGCCCGAGTTTTCTCATTTATGCTCATTAAATTTGTCGCGATGAAGCAGCAATGTTTTACAGCTTACTTAAGGGCTGATGCAATTACATTTGTATTAAATTACGATTTAATTATCCTTTCAGCAAATGCACGAGTTCACAAACATGTACAGCTACTTAAAGGTGATGAGCGAGAGCAGCCATGAAAATATGTCAGGTACATTAGAATTGATTAATCTAACAGCTTGAAAACTTGGAACAACGTGGCGTCGAAAATTTGGCACGATATTATTTTGCATGAAATTCATCAAAGTGCAGTTTTGAATTTAATGAACCATCCACCCGGTGTGAATCGAACTCGCTGCTTTATTTCACATCATCATTTGCACACACTGAAAACATGAACTAAAATATTGAACAAAAGCTTTTTGTAAACTCAGAAGACTTTACATATTAATGCCTCCAAGAAAGCTCCGACCTTTTTTGACCTAAATTGCGATCGATCTATAGGCAACATCCATGGAATGGTATCAAATGCCATCGAGCAATCAACGTGTCAAATTAGTAGCCGGACTAACGGCTCTAATGATTCAGTTAGAGCTCGAATTTTGGTTTGAACAGCTCATCAATTTAATCGAAATTTCCAATTATTGTTATTGCTTTGAACTTGTTATCAATCGACTGTTTAATTTTTTATAATCTTGACTCTTTGATCTTCACTTTTCTTGTTTTATGATAGGAAATGAAAAATCAACATCAGTTGCCGAGGCTGAAAAGGAGGAGGCCAGCGAAGACTACTGCTGTCCTCGTCCGCTGAACGAGTCATATTGTATACCACCAGCGGCGAGGCCCGTGGAGTTGTGCACCAGTGCAAACCAACTGACACCGCTGAATGTGACGTCTAACGGCCCGATATTGGCGAATTATTCGATAGCCTTGACGCCGCAGCCCATCAACGACTCGATGCCCACTCCGCCCAACAACAACCTTGACTCATCTCTACAAGGCTACTTAGAAATGAGTCCTGCTGGTAAATGCGTTTTCCAAACATTCTCATCGATCCGTCGTAAAACCGCCAACGCACAAGCTATTTTCGGCAAAAACATTCACCCTGTCGCAATTACATCCCACTTCACGTTCTGGTTCATCCTCAACAAGGGGTTTTCTTTTAAATTTAGATTAAAACATTAAAATGTATCATCCAATTAGTAATTCCATCAAAATAAAATAACAGTGGGATGAAATAAAACATTTTTATAGTTCCTAGTTGTGAGACAAAAATAATATAACAAAATCAAGAAGATTTACTTAAAATTTAGATTATGCTTGAAAAAAATTAGTTGTTTCAATCTGTTAAAAAAAAAGTGTTGTTCATTTTTTGCAGGACCGAAAGTGCCTTCAACGACACCTTCCAGGGTAGGAACTCCGACTCTAAACCGTCACGACAGTTATCATTCGGTGAAAGAAGAGTCGCAATACGGTTCAAATTCACTGAAACGCGCACAGCAACCAAAGCCCAAGGACTCGTGCCAGGACGAGCTCCTGGAGATCATAAACGATTTCAAGAACAAAATATTTACCATTGACGAGATGGAGCGGTTGGTGGAAAACTGGCGCAACAGGAACGACGTGCAACAGAGTTTCAAAGACAAACAGAGACAGCTGAACGAGATGAGAGAGGAGTACGAAAGGATACAAAAGAAGATGAAGGACGATATGAAGATGCCAACTCCATTCGATAGGATCAAAAAGTTTTTCGGCAAAGGAAGAAAGGGTGAGCTTTTAGTGAGATTAAAAGTTTGCCCCCTGATCTGATCCGACAGATTGAATAACTTTTCCTTTTCTTACCAGATTTAAAAAATTGTAACTGCGATGGCAAAAACGGATCTGCGGAGCACAGACCTGTTAGCAGTTTGAGTTTGCACAGTCTCTCAAGTGAGTTTTATTTTTTAAATCGTTGAATTAAATAATTCACTGGATTCAACTTACGAGCCTGATTTAATTTCAGGTTCGTCATCATCATGTAGGATGAGCACAGTTAGCGGCTGTAGTGGGACGAGTTTAGGTGACAGTGGGACTCACTCGGATGCCGAAGACAGAAGAGTAAATTTTATTTGTTCAACTTGAATATAGGATAAATTTGATTGAAAAATATGTCTGCAATATTTTTCTTTTCAGCTGCAACATTCGTCTGGTGGACTTTTGTCTTACGAAATCCCACCAACACCGAAACCTTTGGGGACAAGAGGTTTTCACAGCCAGAATAAATATGTGACAAGTCCCTCGACCGCGTGTAACGATTTCTTCACGCCCCAAAGAGCCCTCGTGCACGACAAAGAATTTTGCATCGCTTTCCCAGGGCTTACGAACAACCGTAAGAACAAATTTTCATAACAAAGCACTTAATCTCAGGGTTTTGGTAGCTAGGAATTAACGGAGCTCACGTCTGAGAATGATTAATCAAGCTTATACGCTTTGTGTTCGTGTTCACAGCCGAAAACACATAAAATGGCTTAATTCTGATCTCAGTTGCTAATGAAATCGCGGATGAAATTATGTCCAATAAGATTGAAGAATATTAATGTCTCTTTATAGTCGAGAGATAGCGAAAAGAGCTTGATAATTTATTCAGTTCGATTGCAAAGCGAAAAATATGCGGATCGGATTTGCGTTATTGCATCGGACGTGTTGATTTTGCTGTTGATTTTCTCTCATAAATTTTTATCGCTTGCAAACAGCTATTTTTATTTGTCCTGTTGATTAATAAACTGAATAGATTTTCTATTAGCTTTCCTCTGACTTTTTTTATTCTTCTTCTCTGCAACACCTCTTCCCTCCATTTTTCTTTTGTGTCAAACGAAAAAAAAAACACAAAAAAACAAAAAAAAACCTCTGCACGTTTCCTTCAGGGATTGTATTTTCAACCAATCCTCATATCCCGAACGTTTTTGTAGTCACCTCGAACGGAATTGCCAAAGAGCCAAAAACGCCCAGCACGCCGGATTTTTTGGACATGAGCGAAATTCCGGACAATCAGCAGAGCGAAAAGACCAAGAGCTACGCAAACATTGAAATTGGCGACGACGTGTCGGCAACTCCTACGGCTCAGAATAAGTGCGTTCCAAAGGAGTATATCAATTTCAATAGCTCCAAGCAAAACGTCGAAGGCTCCACGAAACTGGAGGAAGGTAAACTTGCGGAGGGAATTGGCAAGGACGCTGATATTGGCGAAGACGTGACGGATTTTGCCACGAAACCTGTACCGGATTACATGAACGTGTGTCCCTCGAATGTAAATGGCAAGGTGGAACAGGCTCCGCCTGTGCCACCCAGAAGCGAGTACATTTAATGTAACATCCACTTGAAATAGCGGAATCAATATTGCGTTCGAAGTCGTAATGTTCGTAGCGACATTTTGTGCTGTCAGTTCCGGATTACCGCCCATCGCTGATATTTTCGTATAAATCCCCTCTTGTCGCTGAAACGAGACAGGGAGTTGTTATTAAAGAAGTCGAACGGCAATTGAAATACAGACATTGGAAACAAATTGGAACGATGAATCAGTCGAGCAATGATGTATCGACATTGCGGTCTTATGCTTGCCGTCAATTAAACAAATTAATACTGCTGGTTGCGAGTTTATTATGACATTATTGAAACTGTCAATTTAAGTTTGGACGATTCGATGCAATTTTGATTGAGATAAGTCTGAAGTTGTGATGTAATTAGTAACTGTAATCGCACTCGATAATTCAGGTTTTGTTTTTATTTAAAAAATTAAACGTATACAAAGTGCCTGCGACTAAATCAAAGACTGTAAAATTTTCAATTCTTTTGAAGCAATTCATCACGAAGACTAACTAGACTTTTAAGTCATTGTGTTCAACTAATGTAAATCTACTGGATTGTATTTTTTGTTTAATTTAATTTTCGTCGGTAATTCGTCGGTTTAGATTTAATCATTAGAGTTATTTTCGTAAATAGAATACGTTCTTTTGTCATGAAACGTTCATGATAAACTGCTAGCATGTACCAAAACAAACTTTATCTACATTGGCGAATCCTGCCAAAAATGTATATTAACTTTCTTCCTGATATTACACTCCTCGTTGATATTTATGACTTTTAATTAAAAGTTTTTGATTAAACTATGAACAGCAATTTTTTAATTATTAAGATTGATTTTCTATTGTATATACCTTATAATGAAAATTCAAATTTATGTCGTCAACAAGACGTAAGATGTGAAACTAACTGTCCGCGAACAGTGTTCATGCAAATTCAGAATGTTGTATTTAAGATTATAGCCATTTTGTGGCGATGAATATGATTGACGTAACAGTTACAATTTTACATTTAATTTAATATATTAATTTATAATTTTTAACGAAGTCTGATTAGCAATTTGTTTTAAATACACCTAAGCTTGACTTCAATTCTATAAATTTTATTTTTTTCAAGTACCACAATTGCATTTAAAAGTGTCTTCTCTTATCAGTTCAATTCGTGTGTATTATTCCAATTGTAAAATTAAGTTTGTACGATTTTGTTGAATAAATAAAATTAAAACAAATTATCGTGTTATAAATTAAATGCAATTTTTTTATAGCTTTATTAATATACTTTTAATAATATAAAAATATAATAAATTTTTTTGTGAGATCATTTTCTGAAATTGACTGTAAACACATGAAAGTCACTGTAGAAAGGAAATACTGGCTGTAAAATAACAAAATGTTTCGCCTGTAGTTGATATTAAGTAATTTATATTCTTTTGTTTCAAAGTGAAAAGTTTTTTGATTACACATTCACTTGAATTCAAACTTTTGCCCCTGTCCCACAAAGTTTCACATTGCAGAAAAAGCATCGCGCGAAAAGTTTTACGAAAATGTCAAAATGTTGACGTAATTTGCTTCGAATTGTTCGAAAAGTTTTTTCTTTCAATATAAACCATGATTTTATTACCGTTTTTCCATCGATCAAACTATTAAATCATTTTACAAATTACATCTTTGCAAAATTCTTAACTCGGTGTTTGTTTCTAGCATTTTAACATCATTTTTGACCATTTTTAGCATTTCTTAACATCTCTATCTGCGGATCATTGCAACCCTGCAAAAAAATGTTACACAAGGAAAAATTGTACTTCTTCCTCGTTGGAGATAAGCATTTTCTGTATCGTGGTTGTGGCTCATTCGCCTACGTAAATGGAAGCAACGATAGTAAGCCACCTATTCATTTTCTCAGAGGCCTTGCAGATAAGCCACAAATAGCTAAATCAAGTCATTCGTATGCAATGAGCCAAAACAATTTGCTAGGTTGTTGAGAAATCGGATCGCGCGAGCGATTAAAATGAGGATTATGAATGGGGATGACCTTTCTCGACTTTGACATTACAGTTACACAGCGAGTTACAATGCAATTCGTTAAACTATAATTTGTTTGATTGATTTTATCTCTCATCTCTGTGACAAAATAGCAGACGAAATGTTGTCACTCGAATGTCATGGCGTTGTCACACGGACGAAATCAACTGTTCCATTCGTTGACAAAATATTTGCCGTCAAAATGATAGCGCGATACAGAAAAGCAGCCGATTTATTTGACAAATTGAACGGTGTGTGGTTTTTCCTCGTCCAGCCATACGTGTCATTGATAGCGCGGAGAAAGTTTAAAATCAGTAGTTATCGATACCCGAGCGTCGGGCAAATTACAAGCCATTGTACGAGTATTTTAGATTTTCATTGTAATCCGGACTTTCAATTTATGTGAAAACGTCGACCCAGGCAGACGCGAGTGGGAATCAGCAGCGGACGGGGATATATAAATACTCGCATCACAAACACTTTGCATTTTATCAAACGTCCATCGGCGCGTCAGCCACGCGAGTGATCGGTCTGTTCGCTTGAAAATGTGCACACTCGTTCAGAACAATTCAACATTGTAACAGATCTCACATCTAAGAAGAATCAAAACACTCAGATCAGAAGAACAATTTTTGTTTCAAAAAGATGTGAAATAGTGTCTGGGGCGAGTTTGTGGATAGTGAGTTGGAAAGTGCAAGACTAAAAGTTGATTGTTTCCAAAATATGGGCCTTTGGGGACTTTTGGTCTTAATTTTGGGATTTGTCGCAAGTGTCCGGTCTCAAAGGTACTTCAATAATTATGACGTGAAGCCAGGAGCGTGCCCTCCAGCCTTGCCCGTGAGGATCTGCTCGCAATCATGCATGTCGGACTCGCAATGTTTCCGCAATGAAAAGTGTTGCCCCACTAATTGCGGGGGAGTGATTTGCACAACGCCAGTCACAATGAGAAATCCTACACAGAGGCGTAAGTAGTCAATCGGTTGTGTAATCTAATTGCAGTTTATAATCGTTCATTAGAATTGACATTGTCAGTTGAACTTGTGATGGTTACCAATTAAAACTCTTCATTCTAAGAAGGAAGTTGCTATTTGATTTATCATTGAGCATTTTATAATTGTTCAATTGCAATTTTACTAGTTCAATGATTCATTCACTTTTTTTTTATTCACTCTTGTTTTCTTTCATTTCTTTTCATTTCATTTGAATAAAATAAGAGTAACATATTTGATTTTGAAATTTTTGTTGTATAAAAACTTGAAAACTTGTTTACTACAAATTTGTAGATGAATTTTAATTTAAACTGAGAAACACGTTTAGATTTTGAAATCATTTCAATGGTACCGCAGAACAACATCCGATCGAAGGTCGAACATTTCATTTAAAATGATGGCTTTAAAGACAACGTTCCATTCACTCTCATCAGTAATTCATCAACACCATTACAAAAATTGATATTCTGATACAACAAAACCGTCTGGGTTTTGTACGAAGTTTTGCAAATAAATTCCAGTCTCAGATGAGTTATGGTTTTCTTATATTGTTGTCAATATTGAGCTGCATGTTTTATTCAGTAGATTTTGAATATTCTCTTTAGAATACAGCGCGCACCACATATCAAAACTGCCGCGGCGTTGCGATTTAAAAAGTAACAGCCGGTTTAAATTTATCTAAATTATTCATCAAAAATCAACCCAGTGTATTTATACAGACGAAACTTTCTTTCTCCGATAATCTTATGATTTTAATTAATTTCATTTGAAACTACAGTAATCAATTCAAATCAATTTCAATTTAACATTTAAACTCAATTTTTCCTCAACAATGATTTTGTTTAACGTTCTTGGTTTTCTTAAACCTTGATTGTTTTTTTTTGTCTTCGTTAAACAAAATAGATATTTGCCATCTTGTGCGGAGAACAAAGCTTTAAAAAAATATCCGATATAAAAACAAAATTGTCTGTCCGACGAGAAATTCGATTCATCAGATTCAATTGGAAAGTTCCAGTGCATTTTATCGCTTTCAAACACTTGAAACTTAATTTGTCTCCAAAATTGGTTTATGATTTGATAAAAAAAAAATGGCTTTCAACCCTTTGTCTCGCTAATGATTTCAAATCAAATGTACCAAAATCTTGAACAAACAAACTGTTCCAAATCGCTCAACTTAAATAATCAAAAATGAATCCAAAACCGAATTCATCAAAAAAGAATGATTTTTCTTCAAACCCAGGGCTGTTGATTCGACACAGGCATCCGAAAGATTTTCCTCCTTATTGGCGTAAGAAAAATTTCCGTCGACCAGAATTTCCCAGATGGAATAACGAGGTGGATACGTTATCATCCCCGCCCCATCCTTTGGACAAAGACTTCTACAGCGCTCGAGTGAATCCGTACAACGAAGGTCATAGAAATCCAATGTACAGGTATAACGACCTGCCGCCCAACGCAAGGCCAGTTGCTGACCCCTACCGAGAAAATCCATACGACATCTACGGAAACAATCAAGTGGACGAGTACGGTTCTAGGAATCCGTATGCAAATAATTACAACTATCCACCTGACGACAACTACTCACCCTACCAGAACAGCAGACCCGATCCCTACCGAGTGCGGCCCGTCCCAATCGCAGGGCCTCAGAATCCCAACAGAGGTTCTTATAATTACAACAACATGATGAACCACATGATGAACAACATGATGAACAACATGGTGACCAATCTGGCGATGCAGAGCCAAAGGATTCCGCCAAACATGATCCCGCCCTACAGGGACGAGTCGAAACAGCAGGAAGAGGACAGGATCTCAAAACAGAATCAGCAAACTCAACCGGTCACACCCTGCAGCCATGTAAATATAGACACGGTGAATCTCAAATCGGAGAATGGCGGTGGGGTTCCTGCGGCGGAACCTTTCCCGAAGATTAGTTACGAGCCAGGGAAGCAGCTCACGATTGACACCAGCCGTCGGAAACTCGACGAGCTGATGAGCATTGACACGTACTCTCCTCCGCGGTACCCGGAAGTCGTGACGCCAACGGTGGTCAACATCGGCGCTCTGCAGCTGAACATTAATCAAAGTAACTCCCAACCTGTTGGATCTTTGCACCACACAACTTTAGTACACAGCTGCACTGTTCTTGTAAAGTTGCACCAGTCCTGATCAATCACCCTCGCACTTTCATTTCACAGAGATCTGAAAAAATGCACGGACAAAATTTAAAACATTGTCAAACGAAAATGTGATTGTAACAAAATTGTAAACAGTGTAAAGAGATTGTATCAAGGTTGCTAATCAAGAGAGCTTTGATTTCACAAAGCGAGCACACTTAAAATGGTGCTACAAAATTTTTAATTAAAATTAAATGTGACGATGATAAGATTGTAATTGCATCGTTGGGAAATGTGTGATTAAAGTTGCTTTTCAAAAGGGAGGCTATAAAGTTTTGTTGTTTCGATTTACAGCTAAACCAGGAGCCTGCCCACCGCAATCGACAGGCAAATGGGTGTGCTCATCGACCTGCACCGTCGACAGCGACTGTTCCGGCTCCAGGAAATGTTGTAAAAATCGTTGCGGGGCGATGGTGTGCGAAAAAACTGACATGGAGGACTTCCCATCCGAGGAACTTATCCCGGCAACGATGCGACCCATCTATGAACATTTCATGACGAGCACTGAAAGAAACTTCATGTATTCTCATAATCCATTCCTGAACAACATGAATGGAAATTACAACCGATTCAATAAATAGTAGTACCAAAGAAAATAAGAACTAATGATTACATACTTTTCTGAGCTAGTCTTTTATTTGTAATACAACATTGAGATGTAAATAGACGCTGATCAATATTTTATTGACTCTTTTCGTTCAGATGTTTTGCGTACGAATAAAATTGCGTTGAAAATTGCGTAGCTTTGAAAATAAAATATATTAAATTAATAACTTTTAGACGTACATTTTTAATACTTTTTTTTTCTTTATTTTCGGATACCATACATTCAGATTGTAATTATGATTAGAAATGATAAGTCGAATCTATGGGTATCCAACAGAGCTTCCCTAGAAATTTATTTTTACAAGGTTATCAGGATTTCGAACTGAATTTCACATAAGCACAGTGTCGCTCCCTATAACTTGCACAATATTGTGTCGAATCGACCATTACGATCACAATAACTCAGCCGCGATCGCCTAGTTACAATTTCCTTATCACTAGAATATTTATCGATTTTGAACACAACAATCAACTACGACACCCTTTATCAGATCCCGAGATCAAATCTTTCAACTAACTTTTTGTCCACGAAACTCTCTGGCGATATTCAACATTTTATCAGCTGAAAAATCGAAATTAAATTAAATCGACAGAGTCAATTGAAATGAAAAATCGTCGAATGATGAAACTAAGAAAAAAATTGTAACACTCATTTCTCATCGTAATCATCAGAAGGAAAGAGAATTGTCGAAAATAGAATTCGTGTGGAAAGGGAGAGAAGTAATAACAAAAAGTAATTATTTCTTTTTTTTTTTTTTAGAATAACGAGAGAAGCGTTTAAAGAAAGAAACTGGATGAAAAGCATCCGATATTGGCAATTGGTTTGTGTACAAATCGAGGGAATGAAAATGGTCGAGCAAACAAGAAAGTAGACGTCAGTGTCACTTTTGGTATTTCGACGTTTTTACGCGAAACGTTACATTTATTTGACACAATTCTTGTACACAATAAAGTGCGCAGAAAAAATATATATGAAAGAGAGCCGTTGTGTAACTATAATATAATTTGTAATCAAAACAGGATTATTTCATATATAACGATTGTACAATTATATATAAACCTAAATATATAACATCGAGTGTGCTGGATTAGTCGTCGTTGCACGTTCCAACATTAGATATGTCGCTTACACCCACACGTTTCCTCTCATCCCTTAAACTATGAATTTCATTCATAAAAAAGTCGTTTCAGTGAGAATTGTGAAATAACGATCAAACTATATTTGGCTCCACCACTCAATTCCAAAGTTTGCACCTGTGCAAATTGTACGTAGTAAATTATGAAATATAAAAAAAAATAAATAAAACGAACGAATAATACAGTTTTAAAAGTATAACAATGGTAAGTGCTTAGCAATGAAGAAATTTTGTTTAATTAAAAACATAAAGTTGAGACAAAAAAAAATTGTACAAGATCTTTTGGTACAGTTCAAAACTACTAGACAGAAGGAAAAGGATGAAAAGAATTTGCGTGACAATTTGTTGACACTTGTTTTTGAGATTAAAATTCTTTTCGAAGCTCTGATTACGTAACATATCCGTCAAACGTCGATTCGTTAAAACTAATGACTAATTTGTCTATACACATTAACGTCAAACACGATGATTTTTAGAAAAGTAAACGATCTTTGAAAGTAGGCTTGTTTATACTTTGTTCCGCCGCTTGGCTTCTGTCCCTTTCGTTATTGCATGTGATTTTGTTTAATGTCGGGCGTCATCGCTGCACGATCAATCGTCAAACACCATCCGGTGATTGAAAAAAGGATCACGATTGCAAAATCTCGATTGTTCGTGCAGTTGCGAACGCGCATGTGCACACATGCACTTGCACACCTGGTCAAATAGATGTTGAATACGTCAATACAAAAATTTTCCTCTACTTTTATAATTTTTTTTGCATTTTCATTGTTTTTTCTCCTCTTAATTGTTTTTTTATAATTTACTATGAACAACGATAAATCTGAGTGATTTTTTTATTTATTTTATTGCACTTTTCGTAATGATCTGTTAATATGTCTCTAGGATTGTCAGGCTGGGTGGCTATACATTCATAATCATTTTGATGTATTTTAATGTGTAATCATATATTTCTGACTTTTCTGGCCTTTCGAAAACTGTTGCACTCAGACACGCCTGCAGTCGCACTTAATATTAAGGACACTTAACTCCGTAGTCGTCTTCTAACAGTGATGAATAGTCACATTAATTATCAGATACAACAGTAAGTTTTGTATACTTAATCACAATTATCATTCTCCTCCTTTTCGCTTTTTTTTTTTTTTTGTTATTGTGTCTGTCACCTGTTTCTTTATTTAATTACATGACAATTTTTTGAGAATTAAATTTCGAATTGTTTATAGTGAAAATTCAACGGTTGATTAATAATTAAAAGTTAATTTTCATTGAATTTTAATTCGATTTTACAAGTTTTATTACATTTAAAAAAAAGTATTGTCTAATACCGAAACTTTTTTTTAATGAATATTTTACACCATTAGTTTTTTTGATTAAAAAATGATTTTCGATTGAGAAACAGATGACTTTTAAATCAAAGAGTATGATACTTCGTATTGACTTACCCAGTAGGTAAGGATTGTCAGAAATTGTAAGTATTTAATATGAAAAGAAATTAAATTTTCCAACTAGGTCACCTAAAGTTAAATCAGTCTTGAAAAATATGCTGAAACTTAAATTGACCACTAATATCCCGAAGAACTTGTAAAAAAAAAAATTGGTAGACATTTTTCTTATCAACTTTTAATCTAATTCTAAGTGTGTATTCGAATAATTGTAAAGACCTTAACTCTCCTCACTTGCGTAATTTTAATTCTGTAACTGGAATAAATGAAAAAGTTTGAAACACTCAGAGGAGTTTGCAAAAATTGCATATTTGGAAATTCGAGCAAAGAAACAAAATTGTTTGTTGTTCTCTATCTAAAGAAAATTGATGTATACAAATACTAATTCGTGCTTTTTAACACGCTCGCCTGTTCTTAGCCCGCCAGCGGGTCAACATCAAATGTTGCTGGAACACCTGATTGAGCGAACGTATTAAAATACTCACTTTTAAGTACAATATCGTAATGCGGAAGAGCAATCATTTTATTACACACATTTATAAAACATCTTATCTGAATTATTTTCAATAATTTATATCTAAATTATGTATTTCCTCTTACTACTGTATATTTGTTTTAGATACAAAAAATTTACTCCTGTCCTTTTTTTTGTGTTGTTTTGTTTTTTTACTTTTTTTGAGAAGGTTTTTGAGTGCAGTTGTCTGATTATAAAATTACTACAAGCTGACTATCTATTAAACTGTCACCTTCAACTTACTTTAAATTCAAAATCAATCTAAACCCATTAAAAAAAATTGATCTAAATTGTTGGTTCAAACTGTTAATTTCACCTCGTCAACAATTTCACTCAGAAACAATTTAATTTAATCAATCGGTGGAACATGTAAGATCCATCCACGCAATTAATTGCTTTAAGTGTATACATATTGAACGATTTTGTACTGAAAATATTGTAATCGATATAGTCAGACTACTGCCGTCGATACATTATTCAGTAACATGATCAAGCATTCAAAGATGAACGATTTATGCAAACAAAGCAATTTAAATAATCAATTACCGATTGAATGCAAAAAGAAAAAGATCCGAATAACCTCTGCAAATTACGTAACTCTAAATATTTTGAGCTGATGACAACCAACTGCCACTTAGCGTACAAAAATTTTTCGCCGCCGATGTTAATGTCAGCAAATTCAAATGAAAATCAGAATTCTTAAACGTACATAGAAAAAGAGCCTATTAAAATGATTGCTATAAAACGTCACTGGAAAAACCGCAATTCAAAAATATGCTGCAACTTCGTTAGCATCCGACTTGTCTCCTAGATTGCTGACATTTTCATTATTTCTTTTTTTTTTTTTTTTTTTGTTCCATTTGACCAAATGTTTCATCTATGCAGGTGTACATGCATGATCAGTTATTCATTTACAGTTAAAAGTAAGGAACAAACACCGAAAACGATCAATATCCTTTCTATCCCGACCTCACATGTAATCTAATTGTTTCATATATTTATATTCATTTATATTTGTATATTTCATCTGGTAGATAAATAAATGTCTCTGTTTCGCAGGTACAAAAGCCATTTTAACAATTCGTGCGTTAGTTACTTGCGTAATCATCTTTTCTTTTTTACAACATTTTTTTTTTTTCAAATCATTCAAATTGTATGTATATCCCGTTTTGAATGGTCTCGCAGTTCTGCGAATATTCACTAAGGTTTGTCTTTTTTTTCCTTCAATTACAAGTGAACGCCAGAGGAGTGAGATGCAAAATTTCAAAATGCGATTTCACATCATTCTAATTGCAAATACTTTATCAGATCCTGGAATAAAAACTTTACTTTTATATTCTTCATAATGAATACCAAACGAACAGCATGGTCTTAACACCACATTTATTCTGGCTTCTACAACGTCAGATTTGTTTTAGTGAGCATATAGAATCAGTCCATTCAAATTAGCGACTATTATAATTATCTCTCTTGTTGCTTCTTGTTTTCTTCTTTTTCAAGTATTGGTTCGCTTGTTTTATTTTTTGTTATTTGTTTTATTAGATGGATATTTTGTACAGGCCTTCGTTCAATCTTCACCATTGTCTGACTTACCGTTTAGGTACTTTGAAAAAGACTAGAAACAAGATTTAAATTATATTACAATAGCGTAAAGTATCACAGAATAGGACTAAGCTATACTTGATTGAGTATGTATACAAAAAAGTATACGACCACACACTTGTATATTATCATTATCGCAGAACACTTAAAAGTGAAGTTGTTCGAAGAAATGATTATACTTCATTTACGAGATTAGCTTTAGGATATCCAAAATGAGCAATAATTGTTTACACTTACTTGTCCCATAATTGTACAGAACTATTGCTCCCAAGTACTTTCTAATGTAAGATTATAGAAACATTTTGAAAAGTGAACTTGACTTCGCTCTGAGGATTGGCTTTTTTTTTTCTTTGACAAGCGATCTTGAGTTTGATATAATTGAGTTTGTTGAAGTCATTTTCGAAGTGATTGCATGTCGTGAAGATTGTCAGACTTTGATATTACGTAATCATATAATTATAACACGTAGGTTTGAAAAATATGATAGTGCTCGTCAACAGTTCACTAATATATACGTTTAGAAAATTATTCAGGAGTGTAGAGCACCGCGATTACCTCTCAGTATCGTTCGGAGAAGTAGGGATTGTCTAAGATTGCCGTGATATCTGTTCGATTGTCTTACCTTTTCTCGATCCAAGATTGGTATAAAAACTACCTTAGTCTCTGAGTCATAGCGATAGTCAGCGGAGGACAGCAATTGACTGAACAACGAGGGTGAACAGCTCGCTACCATCATTTACTTTCTTTTAGCGAAGTGTTTCGTTTTTTTTTGTTTTTAGTATGAAGAAAAAATGGTACATATAGCCGTATCAGACCGCGGTCGTGTGTCAGGCAATGAGAAATCGGCATTAAATTCTTAGAGGGAGACTTAGTCTATTCGACACGAGAGTTTTACATGTATACAAAGGTCACCAGTTTGGCAGATGAAAGTTCTAAAACGAAGAGTGACAATTTTACTGTATTAGAGAAATGTTGAACAGCTATCTTTTCTCCGACGTTCAACTTTTTTTTACAACTTTAAAAATTAATTTTCAAGCTATTCAAAGATTGATCAATCAGTGTGAAATCTTCCACATAAACTCACAGAATTTATGACAATAAACTGGCGACTAAAAGTTTGATCAATCCTGTACTTTAGTTCTGTGATAAAATATGTAGCTTAAAAGCCCGTAAAGAAGGAAATAGCATGAAATTCAATTGAAACATAATTTTGAAACAGTTTCAACATCAAGGACTGTTTTTGAAAAAACTAGTTTAAAAAAAAGTCCGTCTTTTTCTTTTCGACACTACAACGACTGAGCAATTTGTCATTCTACCAAACACAATCCTATAATCTGTGCCTCTCTAAGTGTTGCTAGACGTAACGATAAATTTTTAATTAACTTCTAAACACCAGGATGCACGAATTGAAACATCATCCAACAATTGAGTCAGAGCAGTCAGTTCGATGTACGTTAAACCATCGACGTAACTATTTTTTGTTTTAGTACTGTGAGCAAAGCATTTTGTTTTTCTTTTATATATTTTAATTTTTTTTTGTTTTGTTCAGACGAAAGAGTTGTCGCAACGACTTCTCATTGCCAGCGACGACAAACGACGCTGCGTCAATTTTTTGTTTAACGATACGGTTTATTGTACGCGACAGTGAAAGATATGTACACTATTTTTCTACTCGTAAACACTTCGTCTGGCGTATTCTCATTCAGCCACAGGCAATGATTTTCTGTCCGGCTGCACGTTCAGTTGTTTATTGCCGTCCAGAGAACAGTTGGTACTGAAACATACGTAGGAAATCGTTTGAACGTCATGTTTTATTTCGTATGAGTGTATCGAACCCGGGCATCTTCGTTTTAACTCAACTCTTCAAGTCACGTTCATCAATTTTGATCAAAAAGCCGTAGACAAAAGCATGAATGTTTGTATCTCGAGAATAGGTGCTTTATTCAGCAGCAGTCATGCACTATCACCGAAGCAACAGGCTGGTTTTACTTTTCTTATTTTTTTTTTTTTTTTTTCAAATCAATTGATTCAAGACAATTGAAGACAAGTTTGCTTCAAGGAACTTGAATGCGTACAATATGGAATAATGAAGTTTAGAACAAGGTCCCAATAAAAAGCAATCGACTCATATCAATTCGAACCTGATTGTTGAATCACTTAAGCTCGAGTTAAGGTATTCAAGAAAAGGTTCCTTTAACAATCGGACAAATCATGTATCAAGATCGCTATTAATCCTGACGGGATTAGTCGCAACGATACATGACCACACATTGCAATGATCACCAAGATGTTCATAATATTTACAGTTCGTCGAGTATGATTCATACAATGAGGAATTATAAACGAAGAGGTGAGAAAAAACGAGAATGAGATCAACGAAAATTATACAACAAAGCGAGTGGTGTATGTGTGTGTGTAGGCTGGCAGGTAGGCAGACGAGAGAAAATGGTTGGCTCTGAAGGAACATTGAGATCCTTACACTGTAACCAAGGGTCAGTGGGAATGCTGTCCCGATGGCTGGAGTGATGGAGATAGTGTTGAAGGTCCATTGAGGTTGAGGCAGATGGGGGGTAGTTGTCTTACCATGCCGGAGCCAAGGTGTTGCAGGAAGCTCGAGCCCTGCTGCGAGGTCGTCGATGACACAGACTGCCGTCTCGAGCGGATACTGTTCATGCTCGAGCTTAACAAGTATGGCACACTGTTGCTAGTGATCGGCATACCCTGCAATTTAAATGCGAATTAAAATTTCAGTTAGTTTCTTTTTTTTTTTAATTTAAATTTTTTTTATTGTTCAAATTGTAATTACCGTGGGAGGCGATAGGTTTACATTAGAGCCACGACGATCCGGCCCGGTGTGCGAGTGACGTCGAATTGGCAATCCACTTCCCGGAGTGCAGCCCGGGGAACTGGCGCAAGATGGAGCGACTCGAATCTTAGGCGTCATCAGGGTATTATCAGACAGACGTCGACTGGTCATGGTGTTCGAAACTCTCAAGAAGTTACTGCTCTCATTGGCAGAGGTTGACGAACCGAACCACCACTGTCCAAATCCACTTCCCAGTATTGCTGTCAAAATGATATCACAATTAATAAATCATATCTTCCGGACTTTTTCCAACTGTTCAAGTTTCATTGGTTGTGTCAATTCACCTGACATAGAATTTTTGCGTGTGTTCATGTTCTCCGCTGAGGCCGTCATAGAAATAGAACCTACAAATTGAATTAGTAACCCGATGAAGAATTTTGATAGAAAAAAAAAGAGATATTCAAAATAAGAACGACATGACTGTAATTGCAAGTACCAATTGAATTTTTTTTATCCACGTCTTCGGCAGATGACGTCTTACGTTGTCCAAAGCGTAGGTTGGGTATATTAAACGGCACGTTCATATTGTCCGTGCTGAACTGGTATGGCAATGTCCGGTGCCTTTCAGGACTTGGCAAAGACAGATTGTCCAATTTGAGTTTATTCTTCTGGTGCCTGCAATGTTCATCCTCATAAATGAAAGATCGTGTCAGCATTTAAATTTTCTTCCAATTACTTACCTCTCGATTTGTCCGAGCATTTCCTGAATTACCTGTAACAGTACTCTGAATTCGTCTAGAGTAATGCTTGGATTGACCAACTGTGGCAGTAGTGACGGCAACACTCTTGTGGCCATGATATTCACAGATAGGCCATACTTCTTATCGCCTAACAGAAGCCTATAAATATCTAAACGAACAAGTTGTTTAATTAATCATTCTCTCTGAACCTAATCTCTGACTAATTTTTGAAATTTTTCATTTTCATGAAAGATGAAAATTGACAACACTTTTCTTCGAATGTTTTCGCGCTACCTGACCATTATTACTTAAAGAGGAGAGGGGGAAAAAAGTTGTTTGAGAAAATCAAACTGGCATCTCGTGTCACTTACTTACAACCCGAATGATGATTTCAGGCTCTTGCAACTTCACCTCATAAAGCATGGGCAGAACGTCATCGATGATCTGATGCTTCTCAAGACGATCCAAGATGCTTATCAGCGCGGTCATCAGGATTTTCAGATTAGTTGAATTTTGTTCAAAGGCCACCTTCATTTTAGGCAACACCGTCCTGCGGATTGCCATGTCGTCTAAATAGTCCACCACGTTAGCCACTGCGACAAACGCAGCTGTCTGGAAAACAAAAAAAGAAATAATAAAACTAACGACCGTTGCAACTTTACCCGATGTCTTTTTGATGATCCAACGTTTGTTCAATATTTCTTTACCAAGACTTGAATCGTGGAACTATCTAATGATGTAAAAAGCATACGTAGTATATCATTTCGAACATCTTTACGCGAAGTTTTTTCTAAAATTACGTGTAGGTTCTCCAATAGTCCTACTGTTCCTTGTGTTGATCTTGGTGTTGTGAAAAAATGTCTGAAACATTTATTTCGCATTATTAATGGACAATAAATTGTATTGAAAATTTAAAACTAAGAATGTCAAAAAAAAAAAAATGTTTTACACCTGATCTTGGGCCTCTTGTTTCAAACTCACTTGAACGATGGCAAAATGATGTGTTCATATTCCTCGTTGGATGTGTGCTGAATGATGTAAAGCATTGGCTGCAGAACCGAAGCAAAAACTTCCTGACTTTGAGCCTCGGTTTGTAGACTCGGCCAGACGTGTTGGTACCATAATTTCTGAAATTAGTTGTGCCAGTTTAGTTGTACGAACGTAAAAATAAACGGACTCCACGATCACGACTCGTTACTCGACGTCAGACCAACTTTATGTGAAATAGTTATAAATAATGTGCGTTACACATTACCCGATCGATAAATGGAAGTGCCTCTTTCAACGTACTCGTGTAAAAATGCGCCTTCTCTCTGGGCTCTTTCATTTTAATAATATCAAGGAATTGCAACGCATGGACTGCCGGCTCACTAATCCCCGAAACAAAACAAGAAACAAAACATTGCCATTATTTAACGACGTCAAACGAATTACAGTTAAACGAACCATTTTGGTGTACAATGCAAACCTAAAATATTTTATGAAAGCTAAAATTTGCGGTGCAGGTCGTCCGCTTGGGTGTTTCCACAACAATTTCGTTACAGCTTCTCGCAGTGGTACAGGCACTGGACCGGATGTCAAAGACTTGACATGTTTGTCTATCTGAAACCAAATCGGACGATTAAAAATTTAATTTAAATAACAAAAAAAAAAAAAAAAGAAAAGAAAAAGATTGTATCCATTCGTTTTAACAAAAAGCAGAAGATGATTTTTCTTTTTCACCGTTTCGATTTGTTTTTGGTACTCGTGTATATTGTGATTGGATTGTATCAATTGTTTTCCATTATTAAAAATGGCACACATGACCAAGCCAAGACCGAACATATCACTTAGAACGTTGCCGTTTTTGTGTAACTGTATCTCGGGCGCTGTAACAAAAGCAAACGTTTGTGCATAACTAAATTGAAAACAGTCGCTTTTGTGCTTGAACAATAACTTGAGAAATTTAATTTTACCTATGTAATCTAAATTGGGTTGCGCTACCTTTGCCGCGCTTCTTGACCATGGCATTAAAGGAACTAGCTCCATAGGATCGTCGCCGGAATTTTCTGCAAGGAACTTTCAATTATCAGCTGACGTTCTCAAACGCAAATATCTTGACACAATTTTCGTTTGTCATGAAATTGCTAGATAAAATGACGTGCTATTGTTAGCTGGCGTTTTAACAAGCAAATAATTAGACGTTCGTTTCACCTAATTTCATTATGTAAAGTCTCGATTCGCTTTAAAAGTCAGTCTCTCAGATAGTCAATTTCAATTCTCATTGAAAACTCACTTAATGAAAATGCAATTAAGACATCTTAAATTCAAATTCGCTTTACAGTCTCTTGTTCTTACCGACAAACTCGAAGCCGGCCAATTTCCACGTGCCTTTTTTTGTGATGATGATGTTGCTCGGACACACGTTTCGATGGATCAAGTGTCGATTTACGTGCAGAAACGAAAGTGCCTCCGTGATCTAGAAAAAGGTTTAAACAAAAAAACAATTACGACCGATAATCAGCAGGAATCACTTTCAACAAGACGGGGGATTGACGAAAGTTGCATTTTATGAATAATGTTGAGCCGAGAGCGAAATAAAGCTGTGTTTATGGATGCGCTTGCAAATTTCATGCACTAATTCATTTTTGATTTGAGCCTGTGAATTATAAAACCAAGATCCACAAAGTTTAAATGACGATAAAATATTTGATGGCTCACGATTATTTCAGACGAAGGTTTATCCGTTTTACCTTGAAATTATTGGATCAACAATTATTAATTCAATTATGTCTAATTATTGAAAAAGAAAAATCGTTTATTTCTGTTAATTGAAGATTTTCATTTTAAATGTGAATTGTCGGTTATGGAATCAAGTTTTACTTTTCTTTACAGAATCACGGAACTTCATCAGTTCGGAGAAAAAAATCAATAAAACAAAAAAAACCTGAGATTGAAAAAATTGGAGATTCATTTTTTGAACCGAACGAGTATCAGTCACTTTTTTATTATTATTATTTTTTTTTTTTTTTACTTTTTTGAGTAACCAAAATATCAATTTTTAGATTATTCGTTTAATGGCTATTGTGTAACAATAAGTTTGAATAAAGTAAATCAAAAAAAATTTGAAAAAACTTTTATGTCTGCGTCAATGTCGAGCAGCAAGAAAAATTAAATGATTAAATTTAAATTAAAAGGCTATTTATGTTGGGATAAGTACAACAGGTAGCTGGATCTATTCAGGATTAAACAGTTTTAGTTTTGCGAAGACTCTGCAAAATATTTGTGTGTACATAGATCAATGACAACGTGATACAATGAGATGATTCAGATGTTACAAATATGAATAAATAAATGAATATTTATTTATAAAAACTTATAGAATACAACATATATCGACTTATTACAAATCACGATCGCTTTAAGTCTATAAAACGTAACTCGTCCTTGAAGATTTATATGTTATAAGAATTGTGATTGGATAAATAAAAAATTATATCCCAACATTTTAAATTGGGTCCCGAGAGATTGGATCTCGAAAATTTAAATTTAATCTCCAATTTTTTGTAATCCTCAAAAGAATTTTCTTTAAAAAAATGTATCAAAAGTATTTGTTCATCCATTTTCATTAAACTTTTAAGCTATCAATAAATTGTACCTACATTTAAATTATAGTTCCACAAATCATGCAAAATTACCGAAGCACGCAAAAATGCATGAACTGAAAGACAAAAAGAACATCGAAAAAGTTAAAAAAAAAAAAAAATGAAATAAATGTTGTTCAACTTTTTAAGCGTAAAGAATAAAATGAAAGCTGTTTAAAAGTTACCTGTAAAAGGCCGTATTTAATTTCAATGTCAAGCAGCTCGTATTCCTTGACAAAACTGGTACGGCTGCTGGAAACGTGGACCTGAGTGTTCTGTTGCATATTGGGGTTGGAGCACGCGGACATCATGAACCTGGCGGCTTTCTGTTCCTCGTAAGCGAGCACGTTTCCGAGACTGGCAAGCACCGGCTCGGTCGCGAAGGCCAGCGTCCCCGGACACTCTTCCACCGTGTGCACCACCTGCCTCCCAAAAGTCCCGTTGCATTATTTTAACGCACAATAACTGCGATCAATTAATTACACGATTTTTCGTTCGATCGGAGTCAAGTTTAATTAATGTTACCAAGCCTCTTGCTTTGTCCTGTTTGTACATCAATCTAACATTATGCATCCGATCAAACTGATTAAACGTTCCCCCTCAAATTGTACGCAATTATGTAATTGCGTAATTAATATGTAATTAATTTTCGGCATCGAAAAAGTCGGAGTGAATTGAAAATTGAAGTGCACAATCGATTTTCAAGAGACGCTGCATCATATTAATTATCGACCCAACACAGAGCCCGCGTAACGATGCGAAAATTTTCAAACAACTTATTAGCGTGTACGCTTTTGTCTCAAAATAACTTATCAATGGATTCGATTACGACAATAAAAAGAACACCTCCGCCCCTTCATCATCCCCTCCCCCCTCACTGTAGCAGTGACGCAAATCGACTCTTTTTCATTCAGATAATTATCAGCTTCTTCGTTCATTGAGTATTCAAATGTGGTCGTCCAAGAAACACGAATTTGTAATATTTATAAAACTTGAAACATTGAAGAAGTTTCGTTTAAAAAAAAAAATTTTTTTTTTTTAGATTTGTTATTCACTACTAGAATACAATTTTCCACTTGTGACAGCGAGCAAAGAGGCAAATTAGAATTATGATTCAAAAAATCGAAATCCTTTCATCGTTTGTGAGAAACGTTGGCGTGTGAATTTAATAAAGTCTGGATTTACCCTGGGAGCCGCTCCGAATGCTTTGATACCTTTTGAAAAGGTATAAAAAAAAGTCTTGGCGTTGTGCTTCTCAACGTGAGAATGTTAATATAAATTTTTGCCCAAAAGTCGGATCGTTCGATTTCAATATAAAATGAGTTCAGTTTTTGGTTCATAAGTAAAGCCCTTGGACATTCCAGTTCGTTTTGAACATCGCGCACAATTATTACATTTCTCGCTCGTGCCTTGGCGGAAAACTTATGCAACACGCCGGGCTGAGAATATAAGTTTTAATTACTTAGCAAAATGATCTTACATTCGAGCTATTTAAAGTACGAAAGCGCCGCTCAGCAAACTCTGACAAATTTTAATTCAAATAACTTCGGCGGAGAAGTTTCAGCGGAAGCGAAATTCACGCAATCTACTTTTATACACACTTATAAAGTATGATAATAAACAACGGATAATTCAAGAATACGAAATTAATGTGAAATATTTTACCTTTAACCATGACTAATGAAAAATGATTGAACGACAGTTTTGAAATTCGCTCGTTTTCTTGTCGCGTAATAAAATGTCAAACTGATACCTCCGCTTCGTTATCATATTTCATTATATCAAATAAAATCGAGCAACGAATAGGTATCCCAAAGACTCGTCGCGTCACTGAAAAAAAAAACTTGATTTACAAATTAAATTGCTGATGCTGCTGATAACATTTCATAAATCCGACCCCATTAAAGACGACGTGCGAATGTTTGAGATTTGTTTTTTCGTTGGTTTCATATCGGTCGCTGTGACTCACTTGTAAAATTTTCGGATGTCGGTTTTGTTCCATCTGTCTGATTCCGTTTTTCAGCACCTCCGTTATGGTCTCCTTCCTCTTTGGCTTGTGAATCTTCTCCACCGAGCGTTTGTCAAATAAAAAAATGGACACCTCCTGCAACATTGGAACGTTCATTAGTCGACCATTCAGGAAACAAACGATATTAATTTGCGGCCGAGCCTTCATTCGACTTTACCTTCCCGTCCGTTTTGTTGTAGCCCTCGAAAATTGTCCACACATTTTCCGGACCGGCTGTGGCCGTCTGCTTGTTTCCCTCATAGTATTGCCAGATAGGGTTCGATTCTAAAACATGTGGCGCGGCTCCGCCGCCCTTGAATTTGGCGAACATGTTTTAGTATCCTGCGAGAGAAACCTGCGAACAGAGCGATAACAAAATGAACAAGACTGTTCCAGCGTCCTCTTTTTTTATTTTATTATTTTTTGTGTTTTCATCATCAGACTGTTGCACGATTCCATTATTCTATTAATTGCCTTTACCCAGGCCAGCTTATTTCTTTGTTCCACAACGGTTCGCGAGACTTATCGATTCAATTTTATTGCCAACGAGATTCGAAACGAACGCAAGACGATAAAAACTGAAACTGACTTTTATTTCATTTCAATCACTCAATGGCGGTCAATTTACGGATCTCAAATCTCGCCAATGATATTTATTCTTGCGAAATATATAAGTACGCGCGATGATATAAAACATCGCAATTTTTAATATACGCTAATAGTTTTTGAAATTATGTTTGCAAACAAGTATACTAAGCAACTTGTGATCAAAGGTTAACTCACTACTGTGATCACTGAATATGATATGCCTTTACAAATTCGGTTACAAACTAAGTTCACGGCAGAATTATTGCGAAGCCGCAACGGTGTTATTGTGTTTCGCCTACTAATTTGGATCGCGCATCAAAGTGCAGTTATAACAACTCACCGATGAAATCTGTCAATTGCTTCTTTTTTTGTAACGCTCTCTTTTCACCTTTTTTTTTTTTTTTTCACCTCACTTTTCATTAAGTTTCTAATTTTAGTTTGATTACGCAACAGTTCGTAACTTTTTATTTATTGCCCGACCGATCAATTGCGTCATTGATGAAATACTTTTGGCGGCGCGCAAAAATTTCACCCCAACGTGTTCCAAAAAGTTAATTACAATCGCAACACCCTCTTCTATTCAAATCGAAATCATCAATTCAAATTGCAAACGCTCGGAATGTTTTCCGTCCCAAATGGGACGCTGATATGTCGTCCGCTAAAATAAACGCTTAAAACGAGGGCTCCGAAAGGACTATTTTGAAATGGTAATTAATCCTGGATGCACGTTGAATTTTCAAGGAGTTATTTTTGTGTTCGAAACCTCGATCAAGATCTGAGAAGAGTTTGAATTTGAAAAAGCAACTTAAACAAAAGAACAAAAGTTTATTTACAATAATTTTTAGAAACTGATTACAATCAAATTGCTTAATTTTAGATCATCCCCTTCTATATTTTCAACAGTTTTGAAGCATTTATTAGCTTTTGCATCAAAATAAGTTGTAATTTAAAAAAAAAAACTTTTTGATCTGTTTGAATTTACTTTTGCTTTTTTTTCTTACAAATTGTGATAATTTCGCGAATTAATGTTAACGTAACATTTATTTTACAAATTTGACAATCTTGTTATACAAAAGTTAAAGAATTAGTGAGCAGACACATTGATGAGTCAAATGAGTAGGTATTGTTGTACGTCACAACGGAGCAGTAAAGTTTGTATAAACCATAAGGGTGCACGGTGTCACAATCAACGTAACTTTATTGCGCATCATAATAATGCCAGGAGTTTCATTATTTTGAATACACTCTCGGACGTACGACCGTACCTCTCGTCCCGGATTATATATACATCATGAAACGCGCGATAAATTTTAAAGCCGCGGATTATCATGTCCATCGGATATTAACAACCAGTGGTTAGATTTTTTTCTCAACCGAGGCAGAAACAAAAGCACACGTAGTCCAAACGTACACTTTTTTTCTGAGCGAAAAAGGAAAATCCAATAATTGGAACGTTCCATTAACACGAATTACTGCTGATGATTGCTCGGCGCATTTTTATTTTTACACTATTTTTATCTTCTACTTTACATGCCGAAGTTAAGTGAGAAAAAAAGCAGCGGGGTTAATGAGTTGTTTCGTGAGTGAATACTGGTTTAAAACAACGAGATCTGGAAGCTTCATTTTCGAATATATTTTTCGTATCGAGTTTTATTTTTTGTCCAACTCAATTAATTAAGGACAAAAATAACCGCAAACGTGTGCCGGATTGCATCAGGTGGCGTGTACACGCTTAATCAAACAAACTCTCGTGTAAAGCTCATGATTTTATCGCACGATTTCGATGTTACAAGTTGTTTTGAATAATCGCTAAATTTGCGGGATGTGCTGCGTATAACCTTTTCACTGGATCATCCCGATATTGAATTATGGTTACCTTGACACAATTATCCATCAAAGTAACGAATTTTTAATGATTGCACAAAATTTCGTGAAAAACTTTTTTTTCTTCTGTCGCTTAATCCAAAAATTTTCTCGCACGTGGATCCATTTTCTCAAGATATAATTATTTGATAACTTTTTTTTCCTTGCTTTTTTTTTTATAAATGAACTTCATTTTTTAGTTATTTCAGACATGTCACGAGATGTGACGTAGTAACAAAGTTCGGTTTAAGTACTTTGCGCACACTGACGTTCGGACAACTGCAAACTTTGATCTGAGTGGCGCTCATTGCTTGTCAGATAAAACTAAGTCCGAGACTGCTCCCTCAAACTTGAACAAACTTCTGCACCAAGAAGGTCGCGTCGAATGTTTTCAAGCTGGCGGAAAACGGCGAGGTTGTCGAAACACACGTGGAATGAAAAATGTGCGATGCAATGAGATGAAAAATAAAAAAAATATGGTCGACAGCAGAGAGCGCGTGAACGATCGAGATTGCCGGGGAACTAATTCAAGTAGTGTGTCTGCGTATTAAGTCAGCCCCTTTAAGTCGCCATAACCGTAGCAGGCCGACGAGTAAATGGGACAAGTCGGCCCACTAAAGTGTAATATACACTGCAATTTAACGGTTCATGAAATGGAACACGAAAGGGAGGAAAGTAGGCAGCTTTCTTGCTGCCCTCTTTTTATTACACATGGTTACAAACAATTTTGGACAAATAAAATAAGTAGATAAGTCAGAAAAGAAAATTGTAAAAGAAATACCTCAAAAGTTGTTTAGCATTTTTTTTCCTGAAAAGTTGCTTTTACAGGAGTTTATTTGTTCAACAATTTTTTTTTTCGTTTTTGACGAAAGGATATCCGAAAGGATTATGTTATCATCTCTTAATATATTTGAAGCTTTCATTGGTTGACACCAGGTTTTAATGAAATTTATTTTAGCGCCTGCTTTTTTTTCCTTGACACAGAGTAAACTCTCTTTGTTTGATGCAGGATTCGAAAAGTATCAGTGAAAAAGGCAAACATTATTAAATCATACGCAAGTTTGAAAAGCAATTTTTTTTTTTATTTAACTTTTGCTCTCTCTTGGAAAGAACACGACGCAACATAATGATTTTGTTTGGAGGTAAAAAAAGTTAGTCCGTTGAGCGAACTTGTTAATGAAAAATAAAACAAAAAGTGCTTCACTATTTTCGAATTGTTCATTTTCTAATCTTGTTGGAATGCCCCAAGTTTCCTTTCTCCCGGTGTACAAACATGTTGGCAACAAAAACGAAGGTTTTTCCCCTTTTTGAAAAAAGAAAATCAACCGACCCCTTTTTGTTATCAGGGAACATTTTTATACAAAGTTCGTACTTTATTTCACTTTGTCATTTTTGCTTTGTTCATTTGCATCGAAATACCAAAAACGTAAAAATAATGTTCGTTTGTTTCGACAGAATCAAAAAAAAATTGTTTCGCCAACCCAGCGCAAAGAAAGTTTCTCAACGAGCTTGATTAAATTTGAACTTTTCCGCAAGAAAAAAATATTTTACACTTTATTTCGTAACATGGAAATTATGCAGTATCATCTCCCACGGATGAATCTCAGATGGACCACAAAGAGAGCCCCACGGACAATTTTAAAAGCATCCATAATTCACCAACTTTGATGATAAAAAAAACATACCCAAGAAGTTTTCCATTCTATAAACTCAATTTGTCGCTCCGAACTTGGCAAAGCAAACATAAAAGTAATCCATTTTTAAATTAACTACCAGTCGGGTCTCCTAAAATCCCAATTTTATTTCTCTCGTGATGTATATTTGGATGAAACAAAATTTTTCTGACAAGGCGATAAAAAAGGAAGAAATAAATAAATCACGTTCGAATGAGAAACAAAAAGATAAATTATTTATGCGTGTAATCGAAAACCGCTGAGAAGGAATTTGTAGATCCCACAGAAAACGGTTCAGTTCCGGGTGCAAAGAACACAAATGTAATTCACTGGCATCCAGCGGATCTCGAGAGCTTCCTGTCGGAAATACGATTCCTGATAGTGATGTTTCCTCCCTGCCATCTTTTCAATATAAATATCCCCCAACCTTATTGTTTTTCTCTCGACAAAGGAATCAACCGATTTGCATTTCAGATGTGAGCATACCGCGCGTTGTTGATATATTCTCACTCCACCACACCACACCCAGGAATTGGCGCAAACGAAAAAGTATTCCTTTGAACTTTTGATTCTGCGTTTTTGTGATTTTTAACGTCCCACCAGAGGAACAAATATTTATCGGTGCTTTTGTTCGACAGTTCGTACGCGATATGAGGTAAGAGCGCGCGCACTTTCGCTGAGGAAAAAAGTTTTCCATGGAAACCGCATTGACGTAATTCCGTGCGGTTTCGTTTAATTCGACTTGACGGCACAGTTTATAGTTTTGGTTTCCATCGCGCACAAATCTGCAACAAACCAAAATCAGTCGACGAAATTTCCATACATTTCCTTTTAGAAATCGTTGCACATGATGTTTCTCTTTTATTTTGATCTTTCATTAACAACATACGGGGTTGAATTGGCGCACTTTTTGCACCAGTTGTGGGTGCTATTTTGCTTCGATTCATTGAGAAATTTGATGCGAAGCTTTTGACAGAACTGAAAAAGGGAATTTTGTTCGTCGTCTCAAGCGGATTTCGTTTTCGTCAAAGCGATTTGGTTACATCAAAAGAGACCCTTGAGGGAGTTTATTAAGGAACCCGAATGCATCCTCGACGTCCTATACAAATGACTATGAAAAAGTCTCTTTGACGTGACGATAAAATAAAAGAAATCCAGAAGATGAGTGTTTCGGACACTAATTAAACAAATAATAAAATTTAACGAGATGTTCGATTGAGTTAATAATTTTTTTTTTTTTTAATGAACCGAATGTGTCCCTTTTTGTTTGCTTTCTGAAGATATGAAGTGCTTTTATGAGATCGTAAAGAATTTTTTTATTGTTTAATTTTTTTTCTCCGAGTTTAATTAAGATTTGAAATAAAAAAAAAAATGTTTATTAACAACACCGCAGATTATTTTGTGTGCTAAATGACCATTGATTTGATGAATGATTTGCAATTACAATTAGACCGCAAATTATTATCGAACTCAAACTCAAACATTATGATACGAATTACGCCCGCTGAATGAGAAAATTTTCAATTAAATATCTAGCATAGCATTGTACAGGTGACTGAGATATTACGCGAGTGCATGCAATTATATATGAAATAACTTGTAATCATTAACATCCTATCGAAAATATCTTTCGTGTAGACAAATCACCAATTTGAAAACTGTGTATGTTTTTCACCTACCAAAACTTCGACCGAAAAATAAACTTGCCCACGCGAGGTATCGCATAACATTCTCATTTTTCGTACAAACTCGTTTTATCTTCGTACACCTTATCCGATTAAAAACAAAAAACGATTTCGCGTGCATCAGCGTTTAATTGAAAACGAATTCATTTACAAACGATAAAAATAAACAACAAAAATGATTGAGGTTTTACTTTTCCCTCACTTGCTTCGGTTTAACCGCGAGATAAAAACCAACAATCATTTTTAAAATCTATTTGAAGTTACTTAAGGTAACTGTGACACGTGGGGTAATATGCGACCACTACCAAAAATAATTGCACACATTTATTCAAACAAATTTTACCCTATTCTTCAAATGATTTCGATCTTTGATTTCAACTTCATCATCGCTTCATAAAACAATTTCAATTTTGTATTCATCCGACTGTCACAATTACCCCAACTGCTTTTATTTCTCGGATCAAAATCATGTTCTTAATGGCCGTCTCCTTTCTCATTCCGTCTGAATGTATATTGAACGTTGCAAAACAAAAGTTTGATAAATCATGTCAAATGAAAAATTGTTCTTTTTATCAGACAATTAACGAACGATGGGAAATATAATATGATCGATAATGGGTGCACGTGAATACATCATTGCCATTGTGCAGCCGATTCCGTCGCAGGGACGTCAAATTACTGTTCCCCGGCAATCTATTTCCACACCGTCGCTCTATATTCACATTGTTTTCGTCGGCCGAGTGCAACAGCGTCGAGTTGACCCTCCGACTAATTTATTACATCAGCAACGGCAAATGTTCACACGGCGCCTGGACGGCAATGAAAAAGCGCCTTCCGATGAATTTATGAAGATCCTAAGGCAAAAGTGGCTCAAGGTCACTCCAACTCCCTTAAGACGTTACAAAGACCTTGACGTATTGTCTCTTCGTCTACTTATGGTTTCTCTTTTCTTTTCTTTTTTCAAGCGCTGTCATCACCGTCATCCTCGTTTAATTTTAATGGAAATTTGTTGACGGCGCTTGTATAACTGTTGTAACGAAATTTCGGGGATTAACTATCTCTCAACTTGAGATGTAAATTTGCACCGAAGGAACAGGTGGTGTGCTGACGAGATCAAGTAATTGGATACGACTTTACTCCTTTTTATTATTTTCTTCCTTTTTTTGTCGCTCCCTTTCAACTCGAAAGGTTCGAAACTGATTTGCACGATACGATACAATTTAAATTCAGCAGACATATCCATCGTGGTGAAAATAAATCGTCGCTTTTATTCCTGTTCCTTTTTCGCTGATTACCTTAGCGATAAGCTGCTACTCGATTCAGTGTGTTAAATTTTCGAGTTAATCCACCAAAGTGGTGCAAATAAAAAACCGCGTTTTCAACATTACAAGAATAATAATTCCCCCCCCCCCCGTCCCCCTTTGGACAATTGTCGCCGATTGAATATTTGTCCGACCAAAACTCAGCCTCGAATGTTATAACTGAAACGCGAGCCCTTTCCAGCGGTACAAATAATCGCATACGATGTTCATCCATCAAAGTTGATCATCGTCTGATGATTATCAATTAATAATTATCAAGAACCTTGCAACTATCTTCGTCCTCATTAATTAAAACTTCGGCTTTCGAGATGTCGAAAACTCGTTCCGCCGCAGTTGTGGGTTGATTGAAACATCAACCTTTGCGGCCTTTTGTTTAAACAAATGTTATTCGTACAAATTGCTGTAAAAGAGCAGAGAGTCGCAGGAACAACAAGTGGTTAGGTGCAAAAGAGGGATAGAAAAAAAAATATATACATCCCCCCCGGAACGATGAGAGGAAAAAAAACATGACAAGAAGAATAGAGAGGTGAAGAAAAGAGAGCGTACTGGCGGGGCTCTCGTCTCTCTCACCTGTTGCCGGAATTCGGTGTCCGTATAAATGTCAACGTAGCTGGTGCTGCTGTGCGGGCATATTACGCGCAACGTTCGGGCATGGTCGGCGCGAGCCGTGGCATGTCGGTACCGAAACTGAGGAAATCAGCAAGATTGTCCCTAGGACGGGACAACCTGGGGCCGCGCGCTGCTTTACGCGCGCACACGATACACGGTAATCGGCGCAAAACGAGGTAGGGGCCAACGAAGTTGCGTCTGCGCGGCTTTTGGCCAGGGTGTAGACATCCTCGTTGCCTGGGATTTAGCTATGCAGGCCGTCACAAAACTCGGCGTGTACATATCGCATATCAGGCGCATAAACAAACAGCAAACGGCTCAGACACCGACGTCTCCTGTGGATGAGTCCCGCTCTCTATGTTTCAGACTCCGCGCCCCCTCTTGCCGTCCAGGATCCGCTCGCCTTGGCTCACTCGAGTTCTTTGCGTAGGTTGATTCATTCAAAAGTTCAAACAGATCGGCATCTCGGATCAGAATAACATTATTATATTTTTAACTTTACGACAATTCACCGGACAAATGATTCTTCGCAGAGAAAACAACTTTGTTTCGAAACATATTTTTGCGAGAACACTTTTCTATGAATCACTTTTTCTTGCCTTTTCTTCTGAGCAAAGGTCAGTACAAAATTTTAATTAATACTTATTTCAAGTTGCGAAGAATAAAAGTTTGTTAATCCGCACTTGGAGGATGTATTGTTTAATAAACTCCGTATAAGGAACTTTTTCTTTTTTTTGTTCATCCCTTTCTCTCTCTTCATTGTCTTTCGTTTGAATTCTTTATTTGAATTGCTAAGAATAAAATCTTTAGAAAATATATCAAACATTGTTAATCCATGGACGTTTGGAAGAACATTTTCTGACGCAGCCTCTGGATGGAGGTTATTAGATCGTGCCGTTTTATTTGCTCGAATATCTCTGCTTCATTGTGAGAGACTTTAACATGCATACTGAAAATGTTTCTTAGAATCGGTCACTTATTTTTTTTCTTTTCCTCTACTTTCAATTTTAGATCAATCGTTTGTACCAAATTATCATCTTTAAGAATCATTAAAAATAAGAAACCATTCAAGCTCGAAACTATTTCACGCCTAAATTCGTTCAGATTTATTTTATTTTTGATCATTATATTTGCTTTTTATTTATATTTCGTTTCGGAGGTAGAAAATTTGGAGACCCGACGCTCACAATAGTGCGCAATTTTGAACTTTTCAAATGAAAAAGAAAAATACGAATACAACATTTTTGTTATCGACTGCAATATTTCAAATTTTCCCATTTTTAAATTACAAATGTTTAATATTTACAATGAATCAAACAACTTTCAAGAATGAATAAAACATACGTTGCATTGTGGAATATACATTTTAATTTGCGAAAAGTGAAAAAGCTGAAAAAACGTCGTTCACGATTCGCTCGACGATTCTAACTCCCCCTCTCCCAGTCTTGAATTTATATTGTGAGATTGTGTATGATCCATTGTTTTCTGTTTTCATTATTTGCAATTGGGAGAAAACGAGAATCTTCCGAACTGCGACAGCATGATCAACTGTGCTGAAAGATAGTGAAAACGTTAAAGAAAATACTTGCTCAGTAAAGACGGTAAAATGTTTGTTCCGCAATTTCATGACGACAACTGTTGAGTTTTATTTTTGATATATGATTCGAACTCTTTTTCGTCACATGAAATTTCGGTACTTCTTATTAATAAATATATATTACTTTTTTGTTTCCTAAAAAGAACGAAATATCATAATGAATATTTGCCACACTCGCCACTACTTGAACCAAAATTAAAACATTTCGTACAATTAAAAAGAACACAGAAATAAAAAAAAGTCGACTGAAACTTGATAAACTTAGAAAGAAATTCAAGTTTAAGGAGAACGAAAATTGTGCGCTACTTCACTGAACAAAAAAAGAAAGCCTATTTTTAACTAATGTAACGTGAGATTACCACTGCAATGAAAAAATAATCGGAAGAAGAAAAAAATAAAAAAAGTTTGCACAAACTTTTTCAGAAAAGTTTCGGTTCATTAATTGATATTAATTTTGTTTGTTGTCTCACTGGGAGCAAAAACGTTTATCACGCATAAATTGTTCGCTACAATTTTTGTTGCGAAAAAATGGTTCAACTTGGTTATTATGATTAATGCAATGATAATTCGCGTATAATCACGGCGCTAATGTGTTTGGTCAGCCCACCGCGAGACTTCGTGCCGAGTTTGCCTCGGTGTTTGCTGTGCAAGCGCAAGATTGAACAAATAAATATAAATACGAAATTTCCGGCAAACAAAGTTTGCAAACTCAAATGACTAACATTTATATGTATCAATTTCCTGGCTTTGAAGTCACAGAGCTTTCAAAAGGTCAATAAAAGAAAATCAAAATGATAACAGGGGAAATATAAATTTGCATCAATTTTTGTTTGTAGGTAAAGTTTTTTTTGTAATTAAACAATTTTGAAACGTGAAATGAAATTTTTTGTTTGCGAATCAAATTGTTTTTTGATCGAACAATTTCAAAAGCGAAATGAAATTTCACCATTTTTTGTTTGCAAGCAGATGTTTTGCTGTAATTGAACAGTGTGAAAGGTAATTAAAAATTCAGAAAAAGAGAAACAAATTGATTGCTAAATGTTTCGTCGAAGGTTCGATCGCCTCCAAAGACGTGTACAATTATCAGCGAATTATAAACAGTTGGATGTATGTTAATTGACAACTAATCAACATCGAATTCAAACCGAATCAGAACTAATCCAAACTTGAACAGAGAAACATTAACTGAACACAAAAGATAAAATACGAGTTTTAGTCCCTCGGGTTTTTAGTGTTTAACAGAGTGCTCTGCATCGCCCCGAACGATTTTCTGTCTTGATGTACACTAAAAGAAGACAAATGACGCATCGACATCTTTTCCCTTTAAAAAAAATGTCTGAAACAACGACGTTATATCATATTTTGTAATTTACATAGCACATGAAAATTTTATTGCCTGTAAAACTCATCGTAAACCGAAAACATCTTTCTCAATTGATAATATTATTACGCGATCAGGAAACCACCCACATTTTTATCCAGCAAATTTTCTGCTCGATATTTTTGGCCTCCAATAACATCCTTGATTTAATAACAGTATAGAATAAATCATTCCCACCCACTTTTTTTTCCTGTTTCACGACTCTAATTGAAGGGCGGGTTGACGAAACAAAATATATTTTCTAACACACCACATCCCGGTTACGTTCTAAAGCTTAATAAAAGGCTAATGGACAGCAGTTATTCCATCCCGATAAAATCAATTGTGTTCTTCTGAATATTAAAAGTGCCAACTGTTCCGAGTGAAAATTTATCACCCGAAGTCTCTCATTAATTTATAAAGCAATGTAAATGCATAATATTAAAAAAAAAAGGAAAAAAACAGATCTCAATTTCAACATAGAGATAAGGTGAATCTTTTCTTATTTATTTATTTTTTTTTTTCGTTATCATTTCGTCCAACTAGTGAAACTACATCCACCATGACGTAACAATGAACAAATAACTACCCTCGAAGCTGTTAAAAACTTTTAATCCTACGACACGATGTAATATTTAATTCCGTTATCACGAAATGTTTCATTAATTTATGTACCTTTCTGTCTTCATTCATCTAATAAATAACTAGTAATTAATGACCCAGCAAAAATATAATGCTCCGAAAAAAAAAATTGCTCATTAATAACGTACATCAACATTCAATAATATACTTCTTATTTTATCATACAAATTAAAGGGGGAAAAAATGGGGGAGGAGGGGGAAAAGTGAACTCAAATGTAAAAAAATGCAAATGCAAATGCAAAAATATGTGAGCTATGTCGATGAGGGTAGAAAAAGGAAGAAGAAAATTGTGCAAGCTGATATCAAGCGATTTGGTTTCACGAGTCATGATCTGCGAGTTGTTTAAATTGCAAGGGTGTCCTTGCTGGAAAGCTATGGTGGAGTATCGTACATGGTGTGTACAGTGAGCTGATTTTGAACCGACTTGTACAAAGTCTGGGCTGCAGGTAGCTCGCTCGAGTTCCTGTCAACCGGCAGGCTGCATCAATATCGAGGGTGGGGAGCAGCTATCCCACCATCGCCCTGTGTGTGTAAATGTGTACAACCCTCTCCGTCGGTTTTCTCCCCATTTGCCTAATTCCCTGTTAGCCCCATATTTGGGTCAAGGCTGAGGACGTCTCGACCGTGACCAGACAACGAGAACCGGATTCAAAGCATCCGCCGTTTTCAGGCGCGTACATATTCGCACACACGTGTAATTATATATTATCGCTGTCGCTGCCGCCGCATTTCCATATGAATTTCCACCTACGCTTGTCAATTACCTTGTTGACAGAGATATCTGATATCCTCAAGATTTCTAACCTTCTTCCCTTCCTTCGTGTGAAACAATATGCCGAATTGAAATAAGATTCATAATTAAATTATAATTATTATCAGTGTTTGTTTTGTTATTGAAAACATGAAGTCGGTTGAGGCCCGTTATTAATAGGGTATTAGATTTGGTGCTGGCAATTAGAAGCACTCTCACAAGGCTAATAATAAGGCGCACTAATAAAAGGAAAACTCTGGATGAACAATTAAACACAGAATTGGTGTTTGCTTTTATGACCCATAATGCCAACTAAATTATTAATATACTATGATGCAAGGATGTAGTAATTAATTATGAAATTAATAAAAATGACGGATGAAATTGAATTTGATTTTTTTCGTTTGATTGAAAAAAAAAAAAGTCATGTCTGCAACAAAATTTGTCACGCAAAGTTTTATAATATAAGTATTCTTTCAGCATGATTTTATTTGTAACAATAAAGCATACCGGACACCAATACCCAATCAGCGTTGGTTTCAAAACTGAATCACTATTTCAGCGTTGATAATGGTGTCTAATGCTGCAGCGCCGTTTCACTTTTCCCGGTGAATACTAATCTTCATATCACATCGAGAACTAATTTGAACTTACGTGACGTAAATTATAAATATCAGATAGTTAAATGGCACGAATTTAAATGACAAAATAATATATAAAAGTAGGATGATTTTATAAGAATCATCAATATTACATCAAAAAAAAAAAATATGGGAGATAATTTTATTCATTTAATTTGAATTTCATCTTTATTTAATTTTAATCAAATAGCAAATTTATTCAAGTGTCACGCCTACACCAACTTTGAGATGTGATGCTTTAAGGGTTAAAATGGTCGTTCGTTTTTAATAACTATTATTATCCCCATTGAATCATTATTTCATAGAAAATCAAAATTATTTTATAATTATATTAATATCGCTAAAAGAAACTAATTACTGTATATTTGTGTTGAATAAATTACAATATGAAGTAATTTATGGTAAGAAACATTAAACCCCAAAATTTTGCAATTTACTTATGACAAATTAAAATCAACTTATTTATTCATTGGGTTAATTAATAATGTTATTTAATAATTCGTACGAATAACCGCGCCGAGAATGTTTCCATCGCCAACATATGCGGTGTCTTGCTCTACTTGGGCAGAGTGCAAATAAGCGTGTGTTAATTGTAAATGCGTTCCAACTAATTCGCACACAAGTTATGCATTATACTGATACGAAGAATTCAACTGTACAACAGTTTGCCGTTAAATCTCGCAAGCGAGGAAACATGTAAGTTGCGTTCTATCGCAATTAATTAATAAAAATGCAACTACGACTGTTTAACAAATTTTGATCAATGCTACATATATCTCGTTAATTAATCATCTTGCAAGTTCGAACGAAAACATTGTTGTTTAATGGCAAATGTTTGTTCAAAAAGTTTAAACAATGAGGATGAGTGACAATTGAGAAAGCGAAATATTGTTTTTCGCCTGAGAAAATAAGTTGAAGCAAATTAAGGCATGAAAAGTTCGTCAACGAAAAGGAGCTGAATTTACATCCCATTCGGTTACGTTATCCTATTGACTGGCTTACGTTTGTCAGCTTTTGTTTATCAAGACAAATGCTTGACGGAGTTTTTGTTCGCGAAGGCGAACGCGGAACAGAGAAATTCGCTTATTGGGTGCTTCTATTCATTTACGTATTCATTTTGTCAGCATTTCGCTTGCAGCTGTGCGCGCACGAGGTAACAAAAAAAATTACCCGCAAAACATTATGTCTGATGCGGACCGGCGGTAATGTGAAAACATACGCTATTCCGTTTCAACCGCAATTTTTTTTTCCTTATGTAAATTTTCCATTCCCTTCAAAATGCTTAGTAGATGTCATGTCGCAGACAAGCGAACGTTAATTTTGTCATTAAACTTACTCCAATTCCACTTACAAGCTTGGCTCATATAAATTGCATCGAGTACGAGTTCTTTTTTCTTCTTCTTTCGATCAATTTTACAAGATTAAATAACAATTGGATTGATAAATGCGGTGTGCGACGGGTTAAAAAGTTTAATACATCCTGCAGGGGGTGGGGATGAAAAATTGATACCCCTGATATAAACTGAAAGTACAGTCTAACTGAATTAATACTGAATCTACTAATTTAATACTGCATTAAACTTGAATCCAACCCAAAACATTAGTCGACTCTTGCATTCTGTAACTGTATCGCATAATTTGCATGAGAATTTGCATCACTGTAAAATTGGTTTCGGCTTTTATTCCGAGCTATCTCGTGTCATGAAATTCTGTACTGAGTTTAAAAAAAAGAAACATATGAACATGCAAATACAAACATACGAAACCCATGATTTATTTTAGCCAACCTGTACGACAAATAGAATGTAAAGAATTCAAATATTTGAAAATAAAAAATAATGCATCGTTTGGTGTTTCAGAGATGAGAGCTGGTGACACAGTGCGATTTTACAAACGTTTTTAATGGACAGTTTTTAAGTCGAACATTTTTTTACATTGAACATTTTTGTACATCGAACAGTTTTTTTTTTTTTTTTTTTTTTTTTTTTTACTGAAAATAGCCAAGCTTGACAATTGCAATGAAAAACGTGCTGTTAACGTGAACGAGCAGAACTTTTAGTGATGCGAAGTGACGAATGCTTCGGATGATGTATTTGATGGATGGACAAGTGTAGTAATTGACAATGGATGGAGAAACGAAGTCACTGGGTTGAATGGTCTTCTTTTGTTGTTGTAAAATTAAACAAAATTTCAAAATGATTCAGTCAAACCATTTTATAATTTGTTCTTGTATTTTAACCGAATCAACATTTTGAAAATCCTAGAAAAATGTTTTATCTTTAAATATAAAAACTGATCCATTGTGTATATTTTTATTAAAAATTGTACTTTCTTAACTTTAAAATATCACAAAAATTATCAAACGACTTTCCTTTTTGAACCAAATTCGTCGTTGCAGAGCACTGAAATGTTTGTCCGTAATTTTTCATTGCACAACCTAGTGAAAACAAAAATGAGCCACTCTAATTATAAAATAATAATAACGTAAACATTTTGAATTGTACAAAATGTTGAATGGTTAAAAAAAATTTAATTATTTCGCTGTTGTTTGTATGTACTAATCAGCAAATAAAACTGCAGCTGCGCGAGTGGTTTTTTTTTTGCAAGTTTCCATTACAAAAAGGTAATTTGATGAAACGAATCGGAGGGCAAACTCCCATCTACTTTTAAATCAAACTTTCGTAATCAAACTCAAAATATGCAGGATTCTCGAGAGCGGCGAATCAAGTCGCCTTCATTTGACGACATGGTTGCGACGAATGACATTACGCGTAATTGAATGAGTCCTGAGCCGCTCGGATAAACGCAGAAATGATCGATACTGATTATGAGAAAGGGGTACAAATATACGTGTTGCAATCGACACGGAATATAGACCGCGTGTTTGTCTAATTGAAACGCTTGCCACGAATTCAATAAGCGCGCCTCGAAGTGTCGGCCTCACCCGGCTAAGTGGATTTCCTCTTGCCGTTCGAAGGTTATCATCAACTTTTTTTCTCTCCTACCCGCTCTCAATTTTATTTTTGCTTTTTCACCTCTGAGATCAGTATTTCATTTATTCATCCGTCGTTTACAAAACAAACAAACCAAAGTTTTTTTATTATCCACAGTGTTCTTTTTGTTTTTAATATTAAAATTTGTTTATTCTTATTACCTAACATCGATTGCAGGATAATTCGATTTCTAGCAGAGTTTATTTAGAACACTCGCTAGCCTGCAAAATGACTGTGTGGAATTTGAAATATTCGCGAACAATTTCATTCCGACTCACTTAACTGGTGTTATTCAGTGAATTATCGTTTCACCAACATATCATCGATCGGAGAGTGAGAGTGATACGAAAAAATTCGAACTGAATTTTTTTATGCAATATCATTTGTTTGAACTATAGTTATATATTTTTTGTATCATTTTTTTTACCTAAAAAGTATCTTTTCCAGAATGTTAGTGCGGGAAACTAGCATTTTCTGCCCTTGCACTGGAAAAACAATTTTTTTTATGAAGACGTGAAGGAAACGAAAATAGTAAAAAAAAAAAAAATTATAGAGAAAGATAGAGGATTGAATAAAAAATGTTTTTGAAAGAATGTCTTAGAAGAATTTTAATGAAGCAAGAAATTAAAGAGTGTAATAGCAAGAGAATGATTAAAATTAGTTGCTAAAAAGTTGTTTGAAGTTGAAGTTATCATGTGATTATTAAAATATTAAAATTTCTGATTGATGAAATAAATAAATTTCATTGCTCATTTCATTTTGCAAGTGGACCTCCTTAAAAATGCAAGACAGAGAAAGATACATTAGTGCGACACAGATAGACTCACGTTTGTTCGTCAAGATTAATAGTTTTTGAAAAATTGTCTATTACTATTTTTCATTTTTTATTTTTATATTAATAATATTGGATCAATAATTTTAACTTACAGTAATTTTGAAAAACTCTCGTTAATCATGGATGTTCGGTTTTGATGAAAAGCAACCTTTATTCTCTCGTCAACAGTCTGACAGATAACCTCAAATTCTCGAGAGTCCAACGCGGAACAACAATTGGTTTTCACGCAATTTTTCTATTAAACAATTACTAAATCATCACATGCGATGGCAAATTCAAATTTTCTTTTATTTCTCGGGACTTTATTAGTGGTAAGTCGATTAACATTGATTTCGATCTTGAAATATTGAATTTAAAAATAACAACAATCATCTTTTGTTTTTTTTTTTTAATAATTTGATTTTTTGTACTAAATTGAAATGTTCATTTTCAGATCAATTATGCTCAGTCTGAATACACTGTTGAGGACTGTAAACTTCTTGGATTCAACAAAATCAATTTATTGTGCTCAACTTGTGAAAAATTTAGCAACTTTGATTTAAATGAGATTAAGTAAGTTTTTTTAAAATAAAATTAAACGGTTGAAAGATATAATTTTTCAGTGACTTAATTTATATTTGTATGTTCTTTTTTTCACAGAGATAACTGTAAAAAATGTTGTATAAAAGACGAAAATGACGTTTCGGGAGTTTCAAATCGATATGCCAAGGCAATATTGGAAGTTTGTACTTGCAAATTTGGAGCTTATCCTCAGATTCAAGGTGAGTTAAAAAAGATTGTTCAAAAATGTAAATGTACCCACCGAATATATTCAAAACGTTATATCATTTTTAGCTTTCATCAAGAGCGACCGACCGTCAAAGTACAAGAACTTGAACATCAGATATGTTCGTGGATTGGACCCAATAATCAAACTGTTCGACGAGGAAAACAAAGTTCGTGACGTTCTGGATATTCACAAATGGGACACAGATTCCGTCGATGAATTTTTGGCGACGCATCTTCTTCAGTGATAATAACTCATCTTTTATTCCAAAACTTGTTACAATCTCATCTGAGTTTTTTCGAACGTGCATACAATTCATGCAATTTTACAAACTAACGTTTTTATTGTCATAATAAATTTTGTTACGATAGAAACCGTCTTTGTGAATTTTTAATGTAAACGTAAATTTTGAAGTGAAATTTCAGATCTGAATTTGAAAATTCTAGGAGTGACATTTCCCCCCCATAGACGTGTGGCGCCACCTGCAATCGGTTCAACAAACTCCATGGAACAGTTTGATTGTTGTCAAGTTTCTTTGTTGGTTTCTGTGCTCGAAGTCGCATGTTAATATTGTCCAAACCAATTCGCAAAGCGATTATTGTGTCTCGTGCTCAATTTTGTTTACAGTTTTATTGAAACCTTTGTTTTGGCTTAAAAAATTGATCATCGGTTGCTCCCTTCGACTGACTGTCAAACAAACACCTGTCGTCACATTTGTACTACCATTTTAGTGAAACACTGCATCATTGTCGTGTTTGTTTTTTTTATTCAAATTAAAAATGAACATCAAAGAAAGGGAGAAATATATTGAGGAGTACAATTTTATTCACTGTGACGAGTCATCCAAATATGAAAAGGTTGCGAAAATTGGACAGGGCACGTTTGGGTATGAAAGTCGTTTTATTTTTATCCAAAAATTATTTCATACATTTTGATGTTTTTTTTTGTTTATAATTACCTATTGTTTCGATATCATTTTTTTAATGGGCTGTTTTGTTAGTAAAAAATTTTTAATTATGTTACCAATTTTAATTGTTTGTATATATTTTTTTAATTTGAAGGTTAGAAATGAAAATAGTTGTTTACGGTTAGTTTTTGGTTATAACAAAAAATTGTTTAGATGGATTTTAATATTCTGTGGGTTAAAATGTTAAATATATTTTTTCAACATTTCAGAGAAGTATTCAAAGCAAAGGACAAGACAAATCCGAAAAAAATAGTTGCTATGAAAAAAGTATTAATGGACAACGAAAAAGAAGGAGTGAGTAATTTTATCATTGAATTTATGGGGCAATTTTGATCAGAACAAAAATTAACTATGATGAATATTGTTTCTTTTTTCAGTTTCCAATCACTGCCCTCAGAGAAATTAAGATTCTCCAATTATTAAAGCACGAGAATGTTGTAAATTTAATTGAAATTTGTAGAACTAAAGGTACGTTTGTAAACCCACTAATACATACTTAAAGTCAATTTTTTTGAAACTCATATTTTATTTATTAATTTTTTTTTTCAGCGACAACGTACAACAAACACAGATCAACCTTTTATTTAATATTTGATTTTTGTGAGCACGACTTAGCAGGCCTATTGTCAAATGTGAATGTAAAATTCAGTCTAGGAGAAGTCAAAAAAGTTATGCAGCAACTTTTGAATGGACTTTATTACATTCATAGTAACAAGGTATGAAAATCATACTATTGAGAATTTCAGAATTGACATATTCTCTAAACTCATTTGACTTTTTTTAGATACTTCACAGAGATATGAAAGCTGCGAATGTATTAATCACAAAAAATGGTGTATTAAAGTTGGCAGATTTCGGTTTAGCGAGAGCTTTTAGTGCCAATAAGAATGGTGTTCCGAATCGTTACACAAATCGTGTAGTTACACTTTGGTATCGCCCTCCAGAGTTGCTACTTGGAGATAGAAATTATGGTCCGCCAGTGGATTTGTGGGGAGCTGGTTGTATAATGGCAGAGATGTGGACAAGGTACAGATTTTATCCACAGTTTTTTAATCATTTTCAGTCATGACTAGAAATATTTTTTTTCATTTTTCTATCTCAGATCACCAATAATGCAAGGAAACACAGAACAACAGCAACTAACTTTGATATCGCAACTTTGTGGTTCGATCACTCCAGACATCTGGCCAGGAGTGGAGCATCTAGAACTGTATAATAAAATTGAGCTTACTAAGGGCCAGAAAAGAAAAGTAAGAATCATAATAAAAATAATCTTGAACAAATCTGACTTTTGAATTGAAGTTTGTCTATTAAATCAAAAAATGGAATAGCAATTTGATTGAAAGTGTACTAAACTTTTTAGGTGAAAGAACGACTGAAGCCATATGTAAAGGATCATTTAGCCTGCGATCTCTTGGACAAGTTGTTGATTTTGGATCCATCAAAACGATATGATGCTGACTCCGCGTTGAATCATGACTTTTTCTGGACCGATCCGATGCCTTGTGATCTCAGTAAAATGCTCGCCCAGCACAACCAGAGCATGTTCGAGTATTTGGCTCCGCCTAGGAGGCAGGGCCATGTGCGTCATCACCAACGGCCGATCACCAACGCCACAGCTCAAACCACATCCAGCGTAGTCGATGGCGGCTACCAAGACCGAGTATTCTAGCAACTTTGACTATAAATAAGTCGCTTCGTTACCTGTGAGAATTTATTTTTTGTGTTCAGAAAAACGTTATTTCAACGTTCGAATTATTATAAAAATGTAAGTATTTAAGTCAGAATATACTCGATATTCTAACTTAAAATAAAAGTATTGCAAATGCAAACAAAAACGTGTGGGATGAAAACTTAATTTTTAATAAGTAAATCCAAAAGGATTTGAATATGCAAATATTCACTTAAGGATGTTATAGCATGCTATTGAGAGCTCTGAAATTGAGAAATTTGTGATAATTTAAAAGTTTGTTTAATTAAAATATCAACAAGAAAAAAGTTAATTAAATGAACCGCAAAAACTTATCGAATTTATAACGTTATTTTGTTATTGCATGCGTTCATTTCAAATAATAATAAAATTGATAGTTATTATTATCAATATGAAAATTAAAAATTCTTGATTTTTATAGATTAGTAATGATGTTTTCTACAGAGTGCTATGATAACCTTGACGTGACGCATCGACGAAAGTGATGAACGATGTAAATAAATTATAATTTGAACGAATTTAACGAATTATAATGTAGCAGACTTTAAATGACGTTCGTTGTAAATATTAATTACTATAAGTCCGTTCGAATGTCATTTTGAAAAAAAAAAAACAGTTAACAATTTTTTTTTTTTTTCAAATTGACTTAATATAAAAATTGATTAAAACTTTTGTACATTCGGTACAATTGACAAACCGTTTTTCATAATTGATAACACTTTTTGTAAATTTACGAGAGTATCTATGTTCTCCAGAGAAAAAAAAGTTCCTCTTAAAATCATATCGAAATTAATTTTTCAGTATATTTGAAAGATTTATTAAAAATATTATTTATATTATTATTTGCAATAACAGAAGCGAGGAGTAAGCAAATAGACGCTCTCTAAATTTATAATAAGTTGAAATCAATATTATGTGATATCGTATTCTCTAAACTGATAAGACTGTAAATTTGTACTAGCAAAGTGTAGATATTTCTCGTTTGCATTCGAATATCTATACGTTCGGCGATCTATTTTAATCACGGCGAAAAAAATGATGTAAATATGCAACATTTTTCCAACATGTAAAAAAATGAATACACGCTATAAAAAAAGGAATCAGGATTTGTTGCTTGTAATTCAGGGAACCTTAAATTTAGAAAGAAAGAACGGGTTTCTTTAAAAAAAATGATATTTTGATTCATTTTATTATCATAACTATATCGTACAAATACAAAAATTGTGTGATTCAATTGGACAATGTGCTTCGATGCAATAAAGGGCTTATATACAAACGCTCAATGTGAATGTTAAAATTTGTTTATCCGTTTTTGAAGCGAACGAATAATATAAAATAAAATCTATTCTTAGCCTAGCTTGCGAGATTTTCTATCTTCGGGCACTCGCGTGACAGTTGAAAGATACAATAACTACACTGTCGACATTATTAAACATGACATAAACGTAAATATTTTTAATCATGGCAATGATAAAATTAAGGCAATGAAAACGATTCTCGAGAAGACTTATTGTCGAGTGTAAGATTATGATTAAAAAAAACGTTCAAATTCTTAATCATCGTCGTTTAAGAACCGATCCAGTGGATTTGGTCCGAGTCTACGTGGTCTTGTCGTTGACGTTTGCTCAGTGCCTGGACCAAATAATGAACATTAATTTTGATTTAAAATATTTTAACATTGAACAAATATACTTTACGTATAAAATAAAACTTAAAGAAGTATCGTACCTGGTGCAGGACGTTGCACATTGAGACAGCTGTGCCATTCGGTCATGCTGATTCTCCGATCATTATTAATATCACAGTACCTGGGCAGCTTTTTCCCGCACCTACGAAGCTGCCTATTGCTCGCGACCATTGTACGAAAACTCTTCCATTCTTTCCTCTCAAGAACCTGAAAAGTACAACAATAATAATGAACTAACAAATTATCTTGCATAAAAAAATATAATATTGCCACTTCTAATTTTTGTAAACTTAAGCAATTACTTTGTTCTTGTTTTTGTCAAGCATGACAAAATGCCAGGTGGCAACTTGCTCTTCTTCAGAAGCCGGCCAATTAACGGTAACTTCCTCGCTGTTCGGACTGGACAACTTCTTTTTCTTCTTCATTAGATCCATCAAGTCGCGAAGAAACGCTTGTTTCTTCGATTCCGGACAACCTGTAAGAAGAAATTCGTAGTTATAAATTGATGAAAAAAAAAATGTTGTGTCGTATTTTGTAAATAGAATATAAAATAGGATTGAACAGCAGTTGGTTACCTTTTATCGGTCTGCTTGGAGTGGGAACTGGATTGCAATTTGGATTATTGTCTTTGGAAGAAGTCCCAGGAATGGTTTTTCCCGAATCTTGGTGAACGCACCAACAGTATCCTGAGTAGCATTGCACTTTCTGGTAACGACCGTCGGATGTGCACGAGGGCACGTAAAATTTCTGCTGTGAAATGTTTGTTTCCAAAGCTGAACGACGGTCTGATGTACAATCATTAGCTGAACAAAAAATTTCGTATAAAGAATATCTTTACACAGCTTTAATTTAGATTTATTAAACGTTTGAAAACTTTATAAAAATCAAAAAAAAAAAAAATATCTCAACACGTGAATTATAAGATCAGTTCTTTCAGGTCGAAGATAAAGAGGGTTAAAGTAAAATTAACTATTATTTTATTTTTATTTCCAGAATTTGAAACTGTACCATCACTTTCGTCATTAGTTTCTGGTGGATCATCGTTGAATGCTGGCCTGGCATGTACAGTAGCAGGATGATGAACTTTCAAAACTGCACAAAGTATAAATCCAAACTCTTAAAATCAATTCCATCCGAATCATGCACAATTAAAAAATACAAATAAGGAAAGTTTTCTAATTCGTACCTTGATCCATTGCTTGCATCCTCTTTGCTCCAGATTGTATTTCTGGATGCATCCCAGCGTGCATCCCTGGATGCATTCCTGGACGCATTCCAGGGTGCATTGCAGGATTCATTACAGGATTCATCGCTGGATGCATCGCAGGACTCATCCCTGGAGGTCCTCCAGGATGAACATCTTCAGGAGGCGCTGTTAAAAATGACAATAATTATTTTCTGACCTGAAAAATCTATGAATTCTAAATTAAGAGTTTCAAAGCAATGATATAAACATTATTTCAGATCGAATTTGTCAGGGACTCAAAAATGCAAGATGAAAGAGCTCGCGACATAAGCCAGACTGGTTGATAAGGGTTTTTATCATGTTTAGGAGTGCGTGTGGGTTCAATTGGTCGATCAATTTCAGCGCCGCGTCGTGTGGGCCAACTTCCGCAGGATGTTGCCACGAGCAGACACAAATTGCATCTGCAATTTCGCACTCAATCATTTCGCTTGTGTACAGGCGTGCAGCTCCGTTTTTTAACCCCGATTAGGGGCTCTGACTCAGCCGTCAATTTTCGTCTTAGCCAAATGGCCTCTTCAGACAACTACATACATATACAAAATTGAAAAAAATATATATATATAACCCAACTAAATTAAAATAATTCTTTTAAACTAACGTGTGAAGTCGTTTGAGAGACACGCAGCCCACTCCTGCCTGGACAATTTGGAGTCCCGGTTAAGGTCGCAGGTACGAGTAAATGTCCGGGCACATTTTTTCGGCCGGACCGCTCTTTTCGCTAGACGTCGGAGTTCTTTGTACTCTTCTGTGTCCAAAAATCCGTCACCGTTTTCATCCAAGGTTCCAAACTTCCAAGCCAGAACTCTCTCCACGTTTTTGTCCCCTGGAGAGCCAAAGAGAATGATGCTTAATTAGAAAACTGAAAACTGGATCGATCAAAGATGCAATTCGAATGTGAGATGGACGATTTTTGATTTGAACATTACGGATGAAGTTCGCCTGCTTGAGGCCCCTCAATCGCAGGCTCGTGTCGTTGCAAAAAGCTGATTACCATCGCATGAATAATGCATCGGGGTAATTTAAAATTACATAAGTCGCGCTGATCGCAACATTGATTCATAAATCGTGACGCGACTGGCGCCTGGATCATGTAATGTATCCGAGAATTCAATCTAGATCAGCGGACAGATATCGTGACTTTTTTTTTCTCGCGGGATTCCTGCTCGACTGATAAACACGCACCGATAATGCAAGGCAATATGAAACACGACCAATTATCGTTGTCATTACACTGCCCCGACAACTGTTAATTACAACGCTTACATGCTCGATTGCGCGAACGCAGACACTGGCCGATTTATTAGAAAAAAAAAATCATGCTCTTTCACTTCTGAAAACATTTCAATCCGGGGTACTCAAATTTCCCTCAAAAGTCAAGATACAATTTCTATGTTTCAACATTTCTGTTTTCAATTTGGGGTCACTTCTTTAAAAATTACCATTGGTTGAAATGTTGGTCCTCCTATACTCAATTTTGAAATTCTCAATGAGGTTGTCATTAAATTTATTTTTGTCCTCTCTGTCGCAGGTGGCGTGGTGTCTTCGGTTCTTCCTGGATGGAGAGGAGCGACGCTTTTGGCCGCTACGAATCGACGTGCGAGGACCAGTTTTGCCGCACCGCGGCCTGCGGTGTCTCACGGCAGTGTCCGGTACGGGTCGACCTTGCGGGGTCACGCACCAACAGAATTTTGTTACCTGGTGACATTGCACGGGCTTGTACGTCCCGTCCGGACGACACGACGGTCGCGATCCTGAACGTGCTGTCAGATTTGCTGAAAAGCACGGAGGAGTTTCTGAAACAAAATTTAGTCCTTAGATCAACTGAGTTCTTTTATTTGTTGTAACATTTTCAATTTTCAAATTCAAAGAGTTTTGTTTTATAAATGTTAGTTTAGTAACTGAAAATAAAAATGGTATCTGAAGAACCGTTGGATTTCTGAATGTTACAATTGTTATATATAAAATGATATTAAACAAGGTTTAGAATAAAAAAAAAAGTTGAAATGATGCGGTTACCTGCACAGGGACCAGTATGTTTGATAAGGACAGAAGCGCCTTGGCACTGGCTGCTGTAGACCTTGCACTTGCTCGGATACGTGACGCCGTCGCTTCCGCAGACGGGAGTGTTCGCGGCGTTGTCCGTCGCACACTCGGCTAGCCTCTTGCGGCACTCCTCCTGTAACGCAGATAAAGGATTAGAAAACCTGTCCAGTTTCATGCACTGATAACGATCAAATCTCGTTGATACACGACGTTTAATAGCGGTGAGTCCTTGGGCGCAAATATGGCCGAGACAACCTTGCGGGTACCGCGAGCGCACAGAAAACCGCGCGCACCCAAGTGAAAGAGAATCGCCGTGCGTTCCTTGCCCTTGTGTTTAACGGACTTTGTTTGTTCAGCCTCGCTTTCATTATATATCTCTATAACATTTTATTTATTTTTTTTTTATCTTCAATTCACAAAGGCGAGGAAAATATCCAAGGTTGCGTGAATTCTAAATAAGGATATCCGGAAAATGTTTTCAACAAATTTTGTTTGGTGCGAAAAAAGAAAGAAAAAAAAAACATTCTTCTCCGAGAGATAATTTTCCATTATTCTTGTAAGATAAAAAAAAAATTGAAATAGTTACGAATCCCACCTTAAGGCGCAAGCTTTCAACAGCTTGCATAATTATTTCAACACCCCATTTGAATTTTCTTTTTCTTTTCAAACTAAACTATTTTGTATTTGATTTACGATACCACTTGTTTACACATAATCTGCATGTAATAGCGTACAATTGGTTGTAAACGTGCGGAACAAAAAGAGCGCGCGAGCGATGTGCATAATTATTTATGTGTGCGCTTTCGGTCTGGTCTATTTATGTTTCTGAGAATTGATTAAGAGGAGCGCGAGAGCGCTCGCGAAAAGATAGCATGCGCCGATAAACGAATTCGTGTGCACGATAGATAACGGAAGAAAGCCACCGCTGAGTGCAAACACACGGACAAAGGTGGCCATTGTTGCACCACCGTAGCGTGAAATAATCAACGGCCATCCTTCAGTAATCGTTGATGACCTCGCAGACGCAGCTGTCTATTGTCCCACTTTCGCAGTCTTTGCAGCGCAAAAACTTCTCAGTCCTTATTAATTTTGTGACTCGGTGCCCAAATCCCCCCTGTGAACTTTTCGTCACAACGTTGACGTACCAGCGAAAACGTCACTACTTTGACATCCGAGTGAGAGACGAACTGAAAGTTCGGTTCAAAGAATTCGTATCTCCTTTTTTGTATTTGGTCATCACAACATCACTGTGACATCCGATCAAGTCGTTTTTTTTTAATTTGCATAAAAACTTGTTGCTGGACATCACCGAACATCCCTGTGACATCCAGTGGCTTTGCAATAACATCCGGAAGTTAGTGAGTGGAAAATACTAGTCAAGGTTGTACTTTCATTTTGATGAAATTGTATGAAACAGTTTTGCGAGACATCACTGAACATCTCAGTGACATCCAATGATTTCGCAATAACATCCAGATGTTAACGAGTGGAAAATATTAATCGAATTTACACTTTTCTTCTGATAAAATCTGCTGAACATTTCAAAACATCGCATTGACATCTAAATATTTTCAAAAAACATCCGAATGTTAATGACTTGAAGTAAATGATTAATCAAGGCTGTGTATTTTTTTTTTCTGAACTGATAAAAACTCGTTGCAGGACATCATCAGTCATCGCTATGACACCCAACCATTCCACCGTGATAACCGGGTAAAATTGACTACATCCTGATCTCCAGGATAAAAAAAAACAACTGGTACATAAAAAAAATTGGTTCGACATAAATCACACGTTTGAAATCAAAGCGGAACCTAAAATCCGAGGAGCGTCATTTCCTCATCACGTATCTCTCACTCGGGCGTCGCGTGAACGCATTAATTTATGCGCTCGCGATCGAGAAACTCGACTGGAATTTTATTTCGAATCGCCGCGAAGGATCGGCGATAACAGCACGGAGCTCGCAGGTTGAAAGTGCAATTTGCAAATAACGCGGTGCGCACGAAAAAGTGACAAGTCGGTGAGAACGGTGGGGGTAGAGGGAAAAGAAGGGGGGGGGGGATTGGACAAAAAAGTCGCGGCGCTTGCCGCATGTAATATTCATCGCACTTTTTTATATTTTTTTTCTCGCTCGTGTTATCTTTACATTCGATTAAAAATGCTCTGGACCGCGATACCGTTGCAACGTGTCATTACCGAGCAAAAATAGATCTAATTATACTAACCGGCCTCACGTTATTATTCTCGTCGACGTTTTTGCGCCGATCAAAGGGTGCTTTTGTTTTCAACGGCCGAGTATATCCCGTCTCAACGCCTTATCAGCTAACAAGTTCTCGCGTCGTCGAGTTTGTTCAGATGTCTTAGGATGTTCCTTCGGCTTGTGTTCAAATTAAGACAAATTATTTTTCTTTTTAATTTTATTACAAACATTTGTCATACAATTTATTTGTCACGCAATTTTTCCACAAAAAGATATACATTTTTATTCATTTTGTGAACAAAAAATAATAGTTTTCAATTAAAAGAGAAGTTTATTTTCAATTTATTGCAGTCACTCGTTTGTTTAATCTCCAGGGATAAAAATGACATTGACATCCTACTTTATGACACTCGATTACAGGTGCATCTCATGCAGAACCCTCGGCTGCTTTATCACACGTGTTAATTCACCTCGAAACACTCTCTCCTTGTAGGAAAACACCGCGCAGTCTGGCACACTGGAAGTGTTTCGTCCTTTTTTCGTCACTTTTTTTTCTGACCATCGAATTGGTGAGATTTGAACAGTATGGGGCTTTTTCGTCGCGGACATCGGTCCCTGACCAAACAGGTTCTCCGCGGGACATTCCTGGTTCGCGGTGTTCAGATTCTACGAAGCTACTGACAATCATCGACAAACATGCACGCCAAAACGAACACGCGAATTATCGTGTCCCAGATTAACGACTTTTGGCAGCGCCAATGGAATTTAATCAGCCGATAAATACTGATCGGAATCGACGTTGCAATAACAGTCCACTTCGTTTCTTATATCATTTTGACCGCCAGATTGAAAGACAATTGTCTTCGTATAATTTCACGATTGCTGAAACTTGCAGATTCGAATTGCAATTGAAAACAATTTGAATCTGAAAATGAGCGCTTAGTAATGGATGAAGATTGAGATTTCGTTTAAGTGTAGTTCAATCAGTAAAACTCGTTCTCAATTCGATAAATTGATCGAAGCACAACAGCTGACATGCTACATTCTTGTCGACTATTCGATTGGAATGATCAACGATCTGTCAATCTTCAAATTACCAGCCAAGTGGGAGAAAAATTGTTTAGAAATAATAATTACACAATCAACAATCTCATTTTGAAATTTTGCAAACAGTTTCTCACCGAAATCAATCGGTCGACTTCAAAATCTGTTCAATCAATTCCGGAAGCTGATTCCATTCAATCAAAAATGGCTCAAATTTCTTTCAGTTTTCAATTGAATCATAATTTTTTTTTTATCATGTTACAAACGTTGACAAAATTATTCATTCATAAAGTTCAATTTTGTTTATTATCTGGGAATGAAAAAGATGAGTGATAATTGTTTTGAAAAATTTCATTGAAGATTTGATTGTAACTGAACGTTCTAGTCCGAGGATGGCAAAATTTACCTGAGCAGAGGTGTTAGAATCAGTCAAAACAGGCCGAAAGTGCAGCAAAAGCAGAAGGCAAAGCCCACGCATGAGGATCATCCTGGTGTCACGCACGTGTCAAGTTAAGACGAGCATACACACGGGGCACATGCACTCACACATACAACTTGGTCGGCGCGCGACATGCACTCCTCACATATCCACGCGGCTGGACCGATCGGGCATTCGCGAGCGCATGTCGTCTGGTGCGTACGTCCACGCCTCGCGAACGCAACTCAGCAACTGACTCGGCCAACCACAACCTAACTCCAACTACTGCGAACCAGCCCAACTCAGGATATCGAGATGAGTGGAGTGGACAGCCGAGGGGAAACCCGGCTTTGTACATTATAAAACAAACTCCAGCACTTCGAGCCAAACATTTTTTTTAATTTCATTTTCACAAATCAACCCTTCGACTTTGTTCAGTTTATTTCAGACTTACAAAAGTTGAAACATTTTTTTTTTCATTGTCTCCTAAACTTTTGGATGACGCCTTTCAGATTACTTTAATGAATTTGTTTTCTGGAATTAAGTTAAGAAAATTGATTTAGATAAAAAAATGAACCCTTGGATTTGAGCAATGAAAAAAGATGCAGTGTTGGAAAATTTTAGAGATATATAGAGATTATTGTGAAAAACGGAATTTGCAAAAATGTAATGAGTTGATGATTCGGCGGTATGGAAATAAATGAGGATCTGCTTAGACGGAGAATAAACAGGGCAGAGTTCAGAATATGACCCGCAATGATTTTAGTGTTCGATCAATTTAGAAGGAAAGACTAAACATCTGTTGTATTGACATTTTTTCAGGCTTATTTTTATCCCCCAGAAGGCACAATTAATCTGAACTTAGATGTAAAGTTTAATCAGATTGTTTTCTCTGGCATCGTTGAACCGTTTGATGTAATATCAAATTTTCTTGAGACATTCTTGTCATTTTTTTCTTTTCTTATCTGAAATTCGTACTTCCGGTTTTGTTGAGAGAGAGAAAAAAAAAAGTTTCACCATCGTGATAAATGGGCTTTTCAATTGATCAAGCTTGATTTTAATTTTTAAATCTTGTCAAAATTTTTCGGATACGAATTGATTAAGCAGGTATGTCTATTATTGCGAGAAAGTTTTTTTTGGCCATAATTCAAAATGGAATTCGTCGCATAATTTTTCATCGCATTAGAGTCCACAGGGAATCATTACAAGAACTGATAATTATGTCACACAAAAAAAAAAAAAAAAAAGAAGAAGAGGAAACGGATTAAATTATTCGTCGACCAGCCCGCAGCTTGGCCATCGTCAAAAAATAATTCTCGAGATTCGTGTTTTGTAAAATTATTTAAAAACTCCAACAAGGTAGCTGCTCTCTGTTTCTCAGTCAATTTTTCTGATCCGTTACATTTTCATTAACATAAAATTTTATTTCTCGCATCAAACCAATTTTCACAATTCGCAATTTCAACATTGTTGACATTAGCGTTGCATTCCAATTGTTAGGATTGTGATTTGATTTCGATATCGCCGATGATAATAATCAAACTGATTTTACCGCTAAGAACTGGTTCATTAAAACCGATTTCTGATTTTTGAACTTTTGATATTTCAATTGAGACAAAAACAGAAAAAAAAAAGAAGACATTCCTCGCGGTTAAAAATTTAACGCTGATTGAACAATTTTGTTGGCCGAACAATTTTTATAGAAATGACTATTAAGCGCGGCAAAAACTGAACCGTTCCATAATAACCGCGATTAGCGAGAATTGATCAATCGGAGCGCAACCTTTAGTTAGCGCTTGAAAAATGTTTTTCTCACGTGATCACGGGTTCGGATATTCTTTGGCTCCGCCTGCGAAAAGAGATAAATCAGGCAGCCGATTGAAATTGAAAGAGGAGCGCACAGATGCACGCCGTACGAAACTCGAGCTCGTGTTTCTAGCGCGAAACGAGCGAGTGGCTCTCGGGCTCGCTTGCATTAAATGCTACATTCCAGAGCCGATGGCAACCAGTTTTGAATCGGTTTCGAATATCGAAAGTGACTCATGAAATCTTTTATACGCACACACGTGTTAAAATGATCTCTCGCCCCCCCCCCCTTTCATTATCTATTTGCGCCGATTCGGGACAAAATTTTCAAGGCGCAACTAGAGATCTGATACAGAAACCTAAAATCGAAACCATTTGCACATCCAGCGAAGCGGAGAAAATGAAAATCACTGATGACTTGGTCAATTAAAAAAAAATAATAAAGTTGCAATTATTCCGCTGTAATTAATCGGTTATCTTTTTCACTTATCATCGCATAACTTACAACATATCTAGCAACAGACTGAAAACTGCACACAAAGAAATCGGCATGAAAACAATTCAAGATTTTAACAACTCGCTATTTTTATTCAAAAGTATATATTTTTTCTACAACCTCAGAAGTTGAAATTAAAAATTTTAATTTTCGATGAATTTCGAGTTGAGGGCCGTGTACGAAGTTTGAGAAAAAAAAAAAAAAAGTTTGTTGAATGAGCGACGAAAACTTTTGCCGTGCGCACACGACAATAACGTAACTTGAATTTCACGAAAAAAGTAAAACGTTTTCTTTGAATCGTCTCTGAAAAACCGGCCGAATGAAATGAGTTCACAAACAGCTTACAATTCCACGACAACAGCGCTAATACCATCGGAGCGTGATTATTTATTAAAGTTCGTCGGAAAATAACGTGGGGGAGATGGTTTTCGCAGCGCGCAGCGGTCAGCTCGGAGCTTGGCGTCTCATTGTCTGGGCGAGTCGGCCGAGAGGAGTTCCCCCGACCACGCTCGACAAAAGAAGCGAGAAAGAAAAAGGAACAAAACCGAGAAACACGCACACACCAGCGAGATACAAAATAAAATGACAACAAAGCGTCCCGACAACAATATCCAACAAATCATTGTCTGTTGGCTTTTTTTTTTGCCAAAAAAGTGCCCTTTTTTGGCCCGCTTGATCTTGCGCGTCAAACCTGAGTTTGACGTTTGATTGGTGCGGAAATTCTTGTTTGAATCCAATTACGCGGCGAACAAATTACAGGCTTGCACTTAAAACGCTCTTCTGGTATTTTTATAGCCCTAAGTAGCTTTTTTTAGGATTCACTTTTTCTCCTCCCCAAAAGAAGGCACCTTTTTTAGGAAAGTAAAATTGATTGATAGTATAGCTGTTCCTTAAATTCATCCACCATTTTCATTTCCAAAAGCACATTCCACTTTTTCTGCTTCATAACCAAAAGTTTATCAGGATGAGTGAAATAAACATTTTTGTTTGATTATTTTTAAATAGACAAATAAGACCAGGCAAATTCTCTGATACAGCAAACAAAAAAATAGTTTAGGTCCTGGCTTTCAAAAAGAAACGAGTTATATTTTTCGAAGACATTACGACCTCCAATTATCTGGCTCGAATGAATCTTGTCACTTTCAGTGGGTTCGCTTATGTGTGCGACTTTTGCACGTACACGAGCTCTTGTATGTGAACCTCCGGATTCGGATGAGACACGCGCGCACAGATTTGAGTGTCGGACACGTGGAATAAAAGTTATACCTGCTTGGTAACAGGTGTGCAAACGTCCCTCCTTCGTGGCAGGCAAAAAAAGCAAAAAAAAAGAGAGAAGGAGCAACATGAGGAAATTATACAAGTTCTACTTGTATACGCCAACTACCGTTCGGTCTTTGGCATTGTCCCGCCTACTCGACGCGGCCAGACAGCGTTCCTTTTTCTCGCTCTTTCTCCTTCCTTTTTTTATTATTTTTATGTGTATAGATAGTTGTTGTGCCTTCATGCCAGGCAACGCTGATTTACGACCATTTAAATACAAAAAGCTATCACTGTATACCTGTATACACTTACAGTTCGACGAAATCGAGCCCCAAATGCAACCAAATTTCAATCACTTTTGTACGATTTCTCTGGCTATTTTTAATGCGAATGACAGGGGTGAAATTCTTTATTGTGTCGAGTTAATTAAGAGTAGATCGTGTTGGCGCGATAATCTTTTATATAGGGTGTCCTCGACTTCATATTGTGCAAGATTTAAATCCTCCTGTTAAATCCTCATCAAAATTTGACTCCAAATCGTTTAAACACATTTCAGATTTTAAGTGTAAAAATTAAATCTCATCTTGTTTAATGTTCCTTTGTTTTTATTTTGTTTTATTATTTTATAATATTTTTTGTCTCCTAATGATTGAACAAACAAAAAATTATTGTATACCTGGTGAATTAAAGTCACGACAATATCAATGATTACCCAATTGACGAGTATCGTTTAGACCCTCGTCAAAGTTTTAAATGACGGCCAATACGTGTTTTTGGCGAGTTCTCAAATGCTCTCAATAGCAGTATTTTGTACAGTTTATCATACACAGTCGAATATTCCTCACGTTCTGACTGTTACCTTTTCTATTGGCCACAATAACATTTTAAATGTTCGCCGCAGGTCATTTCAACGTCTTAATTTCAATGCGGACAAATTCTAAGAAACAGAAACAAATTGTGAATAAAACTGGAACCTAATCTTTGGTTTTCATTTATAACGTTTTATTCACCCCTCCTACATCATCTACGATTATAAAATTTGTGCGAAACGTGTGTAAACGGCTTGTTTTCAAATTATTTTCTCGACTATTTCCTTCAGTATCAAAACGTCGTCCCGCAATTGTTTGTACTTAAAAATTTTGCCATTTCGGTCATGATATTTGGTTACAATCATTTCTGACTCCTCATTAGTAAAAACGTTCCAGAAAGAGTTGAAGTAGATGCGAAAGATGTGGTTGTAAGAATCGCCCGTGACTGAGGAACAAAATTTAATGCTCTCGCGTTTTGAGACTTTCAGGCAGTTGTTCAGAGAGAAGAGAACAGTGGCACAGAGTTTGGCGGTGTGAAACTCGATAGATTCTGAATCGTCTGCTTTCAAGTAGTTGTCCAAGTCGTCTATGAGTAGAACCGAAGGGACTACAGAAAATTTGTGAAGATCTACGAGTTTGTCGATCAAGGACTCATAATCTGGAAGGTACCTGAAATAAAGAAACAAAAATTAACAATTGTTCTTGTTAATAAGAATTTTAAATTAACAAATATGAATTTACTAAACTAGATACGTACATAAACTTGATTTTTTTTAGAGCGTCAGCCTCAGGATGTTCGCGATCATGAAAAACTGCTGGTAAATGTTGCCACTGCTGTGGTGAGATGCAAAGTACTGACTTTCCTTGTTCAGCCAAATTAATAGCCGCCTAAAATAAAGATTAAACAAATATTAAAAAGTTTGTATAAAAGCATTTTAAAAAGTTTTCATATGTATTAACTTATATTACCTCAAAAATAAGTATTCTGGCATTTTTCAGCTCCCCAAAAATGATCACGCTTTCCACTCGACCATCCATCTAGACTGAAAATGAAGTAGAAATTAAAAAATGATTTATTTTGAAAAATTCGTTCTTGTTTTGGTTGCAATTGTTTTTCACGATGTTTCAATTTATTATTCAATCTGTTACAGTGTACATAAAGACAATCAAGCAGCCGCATTGCTTGGATGGTTCAATTATTCAGTCAACCCAATCCGGAGTCGAGTGGGTTCATAATAAACTTGACCACAGGTTGAGTTGGCTGAGAAGATAAGATAAATAATATAATAAAGCGAATTGCATAAGTTGTTGAATTGCCAATGAAAGATTTCTATCTTGTTTAAACATTGTTTATGTTTGAATGAAATTATAGTTATCAATGAGAAAAATCATGATTAAAAATGTTTATTAAAAAACCATAAATTGATGCTGCATAGTGTATTAATAACAAATTTATAGAATTTAAATATCAGCTTTTTCAAATTTGTACTTTCACAGCGAATAAATTCTGTATTTTAATATTCGATTTTACACATTTTATATATAATCTTGAGTTATATATGGAATAGATATAACCTCTCTTCTTATTTCAAAAAATGTATTAAAATGTTTCCTCTCATGATTTTTATAACTTTTTCATTACTAACGATATTTTGGTATGTTTTACTGTAAATTAACGATTTCGCATTCAAAAAAAGAGCGCGGGAAGTTATTGTTCGATTGGTTCAAAAATTAAAGCTGTATTCATAATGTACCCAAAAGGAATTCACCTAGTTACGTTTACATGCGCCCTTTTCTTCCGAACTTTCAAACAGATTTCAATGTTATGCAGTGAGACTAGGAACGCACATGAAAAAAAAATTTTTTTCAACCGATAAAAAAATTGATACAAATTTAAATAATTCTGGATTCAAATCAGTTTTAGATTGATTTTGTTTTCTTTTTTGTTGAATAAAATAAAAACAAATTAAAAAATTGCATCAAGAATTGCAATGTATATCTTATCTCAGACAAAGGTGCGAAAAAATTTTTTTTTCATTTCTAAATTTCATATGACCAAAAAACAGATTTGTAACAAAAATTCATTTGAAAAAATACAAATTCCCTTTCTGGTTCGTACCATTCGTTAATAAGATATATCAACAGATGACTTACAAGAAAAATGGTATACCTATGGGCAGAATATTATCGACCGATTTATCGATTGCAGTTATTGCCTGTAATTTTCGTAGGTGCTCTTTATATCGAAGGTAGTTTGTTCTGGTGCTTGGAAAGATCGGTATAAGAGGGAGCCACGTGCGTTGGAACACTATACACTGTCCCCGCTTCGATGTCAAATGTCAGACTTCTTATTTGAACGAACGGTGCAGAGCACCTAAGGTATATGCAGTTGCTATGCAGAATTTTCTTGGAAAAAAATATCTTCCTCACATCATTCAAACTTGTTATAATTTTACAAAACAACTTTTACCCGAAAGAGTATAAAATTGTATAACAATTTAAAAAATTTACATGATTTAAAAGAGATTCAAATTATATACCGAATGGAAGTAGAAAAAAAAACTTCATAGGAAGTATATTTTTTCTATACAACCATTTTTTCAGCTAAAAGAGTAACGTTTGCTTTAGAGATTTTTGGTTAAATAAAAGCCGTGTTTAAAATTTAACCCGGATTCTCCCACGTCTGTTCGTCGTATCCCACGGTGTCTATTCAAAAAGTTGGAGGTCCGCAGGATCAACTGAGGGTTCAACTGATAAACCGAAGGTCGCAAAGTTTAAGAGAGAGAAGGGGAACCAACTTTTTTTTTTATCACGAGAAGATGAAAATCTTCCCGAAACGAAATGAAAGACACTGGCAGAGTCTCCGGTGTGTTAAGCGTGGGATACTTTTGTACCGAGCGTACCTATGTACCGAAACTATTTCGCGGTCCTAGAGACGACAAGCAGGAAATGCCAGTCGGAGATTTCTTCCCACGGAACTATACCGGCAGACACAAGTTTTCAATTCAATTTCACGCCACTTTCATGACTGCGCGTATCGATTTTTATAATCACAAACGTCTCGTCATTTAGCTGTTCTTTTTCTCAATATCCTTTTTAACAATTTTCTGAAATCCTTTCTCGTCATTTGGTATCATTACAACTCAAATTTTGCAGATAACCAAAATAAATAGGAACAAAATAATGTTTCAAAAATTAATCTTAAACGATGGCAATTGATTTTGAGATGAGATTTTAAACCATCTGACGTGCATTAGAGTTTTTTTTGTGCATTCAGAATGTTATCATTTATTAAGAGGGGTAATTACGGCTACTACTTCAGCCACCCTTTGGAAGTTTAAGGCTTCTAAATATAATCCAAAGGCTTTTACTTTTCACGCGTTTCATTTAAACTGACACTTTCATCGCCCTCGCACCCTTTTGCACCCTCAATTTTTTTTTGACGCGCCCGCACGTGCGCGGGATGATGGTGCCATGTCGACGGATACATCTTCCATCTTCTCGCTCATTCATACCATTTCCTGTGACACGTGTGAGGCAAATCAAAAAAAGGATGCAACACTTCAAACGAACTTGCAAAAATAACATTTCTATTATTACCAAAAAAAAAAAAAAAAAAAACATACACACGGCGCTTTTCAATTAATTCATGCGCAAACAAAACTTTTTTCAGTCAATTTCATTTCATTCATCTTACATTGTTGTTGTTTTAATTTATTTATTGTTATTTCGTTTTAGTCAACCACGAAAATTTGAAATTCACGACTGACTCTTAACGGTAAAGGTTGCAGAATCGAAAATATCGTTCGGTAGAAAAAAAGGATTTGGTTACTGAACTAAAAAAAGAGTTCTATTATTCGTACAAATTACGGGACGATGAACTGAATTTGAAAGTAAAATTAAAAATTAGACGTTTCGATCCGTTGGTTTGGGACCCTCTTCAGTATACAAACTCCTGTTGTACTGTAAAAGCAGATGAAGTCGAACTGGTTTATGAAGTCAGCTAAACTGATTCTTTCGAGTACGTTTCGTCTTTAAAAACTGGAGTACGAAATTTCATTTTTTATTCATCCGCTAATTCATTCTTCTACCAATCTTACACTGGAATCAAAAATCTCCCTCATATAATAACAATTCATGAAACGAAACTCACAGAAACAACCGAAATCTCTTCTTTTTTTTTTTCTCTCTCCATACGTGCCATTTTTTCATTACAATATTTTTGTCACTTAACAAACCATTTTTATAATCAGCATGAATCCATACAAACTTTCTTTGAAACAAACAATCCAAGTTCGAAAGACTTTTAAAACAATGTACGCAACGTATCTGTATAGACGAAAAAAAAAAATTTTTTTTTTAAATGTTTTACAAATTTAGGGTTGGAAAAAGAATGGGCAAGTGATGGTTCTTTAAAATTTGGCAAAAGTGCGCAAATAGAACTAAGGGTGTGCGAACTAAGGAACAGCTGATTGATTTCGTAACGGTCTCGCAAGTTTCAGGGGGTAGGTCAGTGCCCCGGGAGGCACCCCTATCACGTCTACATCCATAGACGACGGCCCGAATGAGTACTGGCAGACCGCCTATAAGACTCAGCCGGGCCAAACGAAGTCTGCCACCTAGCGCGAGAGGGGCAGGTGAACACCTGGTATAAACCTGGGCACGAGCTACGATATGCGCCATGTATGCACTTACGCATCTGCAATCCCAAACGGTCCAACATCCACTACATTATACATTGTGTAATACCTTAAACACCAACTTTCTGAGAGGACATTGATTAATGAACAATCCCGTCCTGTCAATAGACATCCACTTATTAAGAACTGCGAGTCAATTTCGCATTTGCGAACAATTCAACTTGTAGCTTTGTCACAGTTAAAAGCCTCGTGCATTTAAAATGTCCTTTTAAACTTTAAATGCCCGTGTAAAGTTTTTTTTTTTTTTTTATTGTTCATTCAATTGTATTAGCTGTGAAAATGAATTCTGACTTTAAACCAAACACAATTTCAGTTGGTTCACGTTTCTTTTTGAATGATTTTGCAATGTTTAAACAAACAATTTGATCTCGTTGGTATAATATGTATGAGTTTTATAGTTGCATGAACAATTTCAAAAGAATATTTTATAACATGATACATCGGTGGATTTGTACTTTCGTTATACGTTATTTTCTACCGAGCTTCCGGTAAACTGAGTATATGAGATCGGTTTCGTCGGTTGAAGAAAAAAAAATCTCGGCAAGTGTTGTGTCTGCTTCGAAGAACACACCTGAATTTTACATATTGAAATAACATTTTGAACGTCTTTATACACCAAGAAGATTCGAAAATTTTTCTATCTAAAAAATTCAACAGTTTTTGTTCAAAATGGAAAAGAAGAAGATAGTCAAATTGTAATAACAAAAACATTGTATTACAAAAGTTATAACTTTCAACAAATTGTTAAACTGTAAAATATCATTCTGAGATCTAAAAAAAAAATGCGTAAACATTAACATCCTGATATGGGTCACGCGAGTGAGTTTTACTGCTGTCCTCCAGACGGTTTTAATTACCCGTCAAATGAACGAAATCGTGGAAAAAGGGGGAAACCGGAACTCGGCAGTCGTGTCGGGTTTGAAATATCAGAGTGTTAAAGAAGTTAAAATTAGAAAATTACTATCCACGATGAATCAAACGTTCGAAACTTATGCACCGATGGTTAAATTTAAACCCGACTAAAATATATATAGCTATATCAAACGTAATTTTGAAATAAAAACATCCATTCAAGTTCGAGCACAGTTGATTTTATAATCAATGAACAAAGACAAACATTATATTTCAAATGCAACATTAAAAACGGAAATTATACTTGGCACAATTTGAACATCAACTCGGCTCAAATGTTATCGACAAACATTCAGAATAATGATCATGCCGATAATCCTATTAAATATCTAGGCCACATATGTCGGCCGAATAATCCAATCGAAAAATGGAACATTAATTTGAACAAACGAATCTGGAGAAATTATTTATTGTTGCCGAATGAATAGTTTTGAAGGGAGTCTAGGACGAAGGATAAGGAAAAGCGCGTGCCCGTCTAATCTTTGAATAAGAAACTGGCGCGGAAAAGAAAAGGGGGAACCCGACAAGGGAAGACACGGAACGCGTCCGGCGTGTCGCATTCTATAAGCAAGTTGGCCCCGTTGCTTGAATATCCGTTGCTTGAAAAATTCGTTAGGCTCGCGGGCGCGTGCCGGCTGCGACCTTTCGCCCCTCGTGCGCTCGTGCTAATGTTAGGGAAACCTGCAATGTCTGTGACGACAACGACAACCGAACCCCCAGCCATACAGCAGCTCTCTCTCTCCAAAGCCCAGTCGAATCGGCTAATTGTTCATTGAGCCATCCGTTGCCAAAAAAATAACTGTGATTAAGTGGACGAATTTATATCCTCGTTGTTCGAGATGTCCCCGAAAATGTACTCCTGACCGAACTAATGAGCGCGATCCGGTCCCTTGTTTTCCTTCTGCCTTACAAATTTAATTTCAACGACTGAGCTTTGTGTACCGAAGAAATACTGCAAAAAAAAAAAAAAAGGAAGTATCAGTTTCTGTTTTTCCTGAGTTTCATTTTTTTTAATCCTGATATTACGTTTATGATTTTTGACACGTGTCATTGTGGGACAATTAATCATTTCTGAAAGTCATCATCCGAGCAAAATAAAAAAGCCAGACTTTATCGATGAGATTTAAATTGTTATTGTGATTAATTGGTCTGATCAATTTTGAATTCGAGTGTTGATTGGTCGGTTGAATCAAAGATCGAGGGTGGTTAATGTTCGATCAGTTCGACTGACCTGATTGTTTGTTGCAAAAAGGTTGATACAAATTTCAGTTGCAAATTTAGTCGACTTGAAATTATTAAGAATGTTTGATGATTGGAGTTGTAAAAACAATTGTTGTTTTTTTTTAATATATATATATTTTTTTTGTATCGTCAATAATGGTAAGTGGAAAGAAAAATAACTATCATAGATCATCTAATACATTTTTGATTTGTATAAAAACAAGGGGAAGATAGCGAATTGGATTGTATTATTACTCATAGCACATGTGCGCATTTCGAGGCTCCGGTATCGATTTAGTAACGTACTTTTCACGTGCGTGATAACACACAATCATTAACAATCAAACTTTTCTCATTTCATTTTCAAGGAATTGATATAATAAAAAGGATAAAACAAACAAAATGACACGCATTTAAATGTACATTGTAAATCTAAAACGATAATAAGTTTGCTTTATACGAAACAAGATTCTTATTTACTTTTTATTCGATCTTTAATATCAACATTTTAAAATTTGATCATTCGTTCAAGGCTGCAATAAAATTCAAACCGGATATCCACTGATAAAAATCTGACTTCATTTCCTATATCCGAACTATTTTAGAACTAAGATAGTCGATCGGGTGACATTAGTATAATAACATCGTTTTGCATACACAAAAAATTCCGTCCTATTTCTAGATTATGTGAATTTTTATAACCGCCATGGACAGAACCGTCCCAATTTTTTGACTCGTGTCGCAAAAACGACGTTTCAATATAAATTTCAATTGAAACGTGAAACGATCTGAAAATACAGTCGCACATCTTTGCTGAGAGTAAATAACAATAATGGAAGAAAAAAAAGTGATAGCAGTAACGTTAGATGTCATGCTGAATCGTTCTGATATAAACGGTTAATGGGGGAGGCAACCCCAAAAGAGAGTGCAAGGAGACGCATTGGCGATAAAAATCGATATCTCAGGGCGTGCCATCTGGCATGGCGGTCTTGATCGCCCAACGGGTAATTTCGACACGTATGGAGTGTCCATTACGTACACACTCTCTGTCCTCTTATTCTCATTGTCTCATCCTTCTCTCTCTTTTTGGTACACTATCCTAAATCATCAGATGGTGTCTCCCACGGTTTTTTTTGTCCCCCACCGAGATTTATCTTTTCATTTTTTTTTATCTACTTCAATTCATTTCATACTCAATAACCCAATTCATTTTCAAGATCCAACTTGTTATTATCAACTCTTATCAATTGATTTATTCAAATTACTTCAAATTCATTCTCATAAAATCCGAAAATTCTTTATTACTTAACATTGTTTTTATCATCAAATAGTTTAATTTTAAAATTGTTTCATGTTTATCAAAAGAGAAGAAATATCATAAGAAAAAAAAAAAAAAAAAACCGTAGAGATGTGTCAAGGGTGTCTAAGAAGGGAACCTCCCCAATGTAAAACCACGGTTACAGTTATACGACTGGTAAGTTTGAAAAAATTGGCACTCGATCAAACGATCGACAGAAATTGAAATTGAATGAACTCAAATGAAATGGACCTTGTGAAGGACCGCACGGGTTGGACTTTATAATATAGATTTGTCACGGTTAATTGTGGTCGCCTTATCAGTGTGTATTTAGTACCTGTTCCCCCTCCTAATCTAAACATCGTTAGGAGAAAAAAAAGGAGTTTGAATGCTCGAGAAACAACGGGTTGTAGATTAAACGATAAGACGATAGTTTCCTGTTCGATGATAATTATGTCAGAGCGAGCGGGGACAGGCGGCGCGTCTTGGCCGACTATCTTTTTCTGTTGCGAGTTTTCATGAATATGGAATGTAAAAAGGCGCGCTGCATATGGGTTAGATATAATCGGTTTCTCGGCGCGGATCAGTCGGTCACGGTGGGGTAAGTTGCGGTAAGTCGGCGGCCAAGCAGCACGCGCGCACCTGTAGTTCCTAACGTATCGCATATGGCACTTTTCTTACGCCTTCCGACTCCTCTAACAACTCTTCCTTTTCTCAATTATCCTCATATCATTTTCATCGATGATCCCGATAATAAGCTACAACACAAATGTCACAATTTAAAATTGCCATCACGTTCTAAAACGTTACTAATTCTTCTATATATCTAACGCAACAAAGAACTTTCATTGTTATCATTATTTTAATTGTACAAATTTGAAATTAAACAAGTAAAAATTAAATGAAAAAAAAAAAAAAAAAGAATGGAAAAGTTGAAAAAGTAATAACAAACGAGAATGAATTACGTTTGACTGATGGTACGAAGACGTGAGTTCGTTTCGGTTTTAATTACGTAAAACTGGCTCCCGTTTATAGCGGGCACTATATTTGAATTGCGAAAACGCCCTTAGTACCCATCACCTGGCGATTCTTACTGCCGTTTCAAAAATCTTCTTGAATACATAATCACACAGATGCAGTTCCAGCTTTAACTTTCGCCTGCTCTTGGCCCCCTGTAAGATTTGGCTCGTGCCAAAGCCATTACTGCAGCGGCCCTACATCCTAGAAAGACGTTTGAGCCCTTTCAACAATCTAACATACGTTACTTCGATTATTCAACATTATAATTCATTGACCAAAATAAGAAACCGTTCGTTCAACTTCATTCAAACTTAAACGAGACGTCTTTTGAACTTTCTCGAATTTTCATTTGCTTTCAATATTCTTGAGCACATCTTAAATTGATCTTTTTGCATTAATTTTTTTTTAATTTAAACGACATTGCAATGTGCAAAGATGCATCGACAAAATTTTTTCAGTAGCATTGGTTGAGATTGAAAAATGATCTTGAAGCTGTGTATAGGAGAGTGATCGTTGAGCCTTACATAATCATGCACAAGTTTCAATTTGATGAAAGGCGATGCCCCATATGAGCACCTTAGCATACCTACCTAAAATCTCACTTGAGACTGTGATATTGGGTTGCCTGCAGTATGCCTCGATGAGCTTCAGCAGAGTGCACAGTTTTCTACTTGGGTGGCGATTATCCTAAACAGAAGAAACTTTAACCGATTAGTTGAACTTGATATAATACATAGTGGAGCATGCATTTTGTTTATACTTGTGGACCACTTTTGAATATCATGGTATAAACACTTTAGTCATTGGTACAATTTGAATTTCATTCAAAAATTTTTTTCCCAATAATATAAATATTATTTTAAACTACTGAAAAAAAAACACATTAAACAAATATTAATCTTTATTTATTTATTTTTTTAATTAAACCTCTTTCCGAGATTTTTGAAAAGATAAAAAAACTGACTGTTTTGTTAGTAAAAACAAACGACAGGGTTGTTTGTTGTCTCAATCCAAAATTAAAATGAAGAAAGAAAAGGGCGAGGGAGTGCTGCAGACTGTGATTCCTTCCTTGACAAGAATTCCTGTGTCCGATTTATCACGGTGTCAGCTGTGGGGCGTCTAATATAAACTCGATATCTGAATGAACGGTCCAGATAAACCCCACAGCGTCACGATAATAAAAATAAAACGAGTTAAAAACGCGTGCGGAGTCGGAAGCAAGCTGCGCCACGCGACTTCGCAGGGGATGGAGTGCGGTTTTACAAGATTAAATCAGGGTTTATATTTAGTGTTCGATTAACGGACATGTTTAGCGCGATTAATTGCTTTTTTTATACTTTTTTATGAGGGGGTCGATTTCATTTCCTCCTCTTGTTCTAGTCGGAAGAAAAATGCGGTAACGTTTAAAAAGTTGTAGTCAGATTGTGAAAATACATTTTTTTTTTTTCCTATTTTCGTTTTTTTTTTTGCTTATCATTTTTAGATGGTATCCAGCGGTTTTTTATTCTCTTGAATAGAAATCTATCCTTTTTTAATAGAAGAACACGCAGGAAATAAATTCTATAGGGAAAATATTTCTTCTTCTTTCTGAAACAATATCCATTACTAATAAAATAGACCTTCTTGTCTCAGAACAATTCGTTTTGTGTCAAAGAAAAAGTTTTAGAAATAAAATCTGGATTATAATGAAAGATGAAAAATGAATTCAAAACGTAAATTTGCTCAGCATTTATTTTATTAATAATTTTCAAATTGCAATACAAACCATTTTAAAATTTTTAACTCACAAATTGATTGTTGAATTTTTAAGAAACGTTTACAAGTTTATTAACATGTTTCTTGTACGAATATAGTTGCAAGATAAATTTTTTCCTTAACGAAAGCAAGAGAGGTGATCTGTCACTAACTGACTTTTCTTGTTTGCCAACTGACAGCACCTATACACATGTCTCAGTTTTTCAGTCAAGACAAATAATTTCCGTTCAGGAAAATTGTCTTTCAAAAATATATCGCCTCGAACATTCCAGAACAATTCAAATGTCACTGAAATAATCTCGCAATCTCAATTTTTAAAAGAACAACATTTGAAGACTCCAATTTTTTGAATCATCCCAACTGTTTTATTTTCTCAAATTCAGAGCCAATAAAAAATAAAAGAGACAAAAAAAAGCGTAGTGATAAACTAGCACCTTCCTCGTACAGGCCAAACAACGGGCCACTAATGTGCCAAGAATCACGTAAAAAGACATCCCAGAAGAGAAATCGGACTTTTAAAAAACGCTCTTCTACGGAATCGGCTGGCTCTTTGTCCTTGCATTTAAACTCAGGTGGTATTTAAAAAGCTCGTTTCTTGTTAATTTCTCGCGAGCCTTTGTTTGTGCACAGCGTTTAATCTTTTTCTCAAAAAAAAAAGAAAAATAAGAGAAACGGATGTCGAATGCAAAACACATCTTTCGTTGGGTACCAATTAAAATCAAATTTGCGCCCGGGTCAAGATTTATTGGGGACCAATCATCCAATTAGAAAACATTTGAGTGTCGTTTGTGATGGGCGATTTGTATTGACTCCGTCATGAGAACTATGCAGCCCAACAAAACATTTTTCAGATAGATTTGTCGGTGGAGTAAAAAAAAAGAGGGGGCAGCCTCTGACGGAATTCATGTGATTTTTCACATGCATCTTGGTAGCATTGTTGATCGTTTCTTTAACACAAAACGCATTTCAAATGCGAGCGCTCGAAAATATTTGTCCGTTAAATGCCACCCCCGCTCGTCGGTGAGTTTATAGGCACTCTTCGACCTGCGCATATAATTCGAGGCCTATAACGTATATTCCTGTTCCGCGAAATGGGTTTCCTCCTTTGAAGCAGGTTCTTTTCAGCCGCTTCTTTTCTTGCCTCTTTCTTGAGTGCCGAGAGCGAAGGAAATTTCTAACGCCGATATGGCACGGGTCACATAAGACCCCGGCTCGTTTCACGCAGAAAAGCCCGGGCATTCCATTCACAGAAGGTTTTTCATCAGACACGATTTTAATCGTACAAACGCATACAACGCATTAGCTCTGTGCCATTTAGTAGTTTTTTTTCTTCCTTTTTCTCTTTTCTCGCTCCTTTACTTTTTCGAGTGATAATCACGTACACGAAACCTTTTCGTATTCATGAATTTCAAAAAAATTGCCGACTCCGAGACTGTTTTCTCAATGAACTTTTTATTCATGAAAACATTTCTCATATCAAATACAACTTTTTTTTTCTTCTTCCATTCCAATTCTCTTCATCATTCAAATTTCAAATTTCATCTTCTGTAGATTTTCAAAAGATTTGGCACACTGCTCTTTTAATCTGTAATTTGAAAAAAAAAACAATTCTTAAACAATGGGTTTGGATTCATGTTGATAACTTCGAAGTCTGCATTTTTCTAAACAGCGGCAGAAATGATGAAACTCACAAAGTGAAGAAATTAAATGTCGTTCCCAAAGGTCAATGGCAGTATACTTTTTTTTTTTTTTTTTCAAAAAAAAGGAGAGCTCATTCGTGGAACTTGCACGAAAAGACTTTCCACATCTGAAGCCGCGTGAATTAACCAGATGAAAAATGAATTAAATGTCCGGCGTGGTTCACGACACTTTTATTAGCTCCACGGGAATTCGGTTTATTTGACATGATTCCTTTCAAGTGACTTGACCAATAAAATGTTTTGTTGATTCAACCTTGTTCTTTCAATCAAATAAAAAGTTCCCCGACATCCTGGTTAACCAATGCACTTCAATAAAGAGAGAATGAATAAAAAAAAATGTTTTTCAAAAACACCAATCAATTTTGTTTCCAAAATTTTCAAACTACGAAATGGAATTTTTAACATACACTCTGCATAAGCATAAATTTCGCTTTTCATTCACGAATAGTGCCGACAAAAAGATCAACAACTGCATCTCCGAGCTGTCAAATAGGGTCGCCCCATTCGCGTTAACATTCCGATCGGATTTTAATTGATCGGTGAATCGCTAAGCTCATAAGACATCGGTTGTAACGTTTCAATTATGCGGTTGTATTTGTACGCGGATAAATGGCGGGTCAAAAAAAGGTCGGCACTTGTGTGGTTGGAGACTTAGCGCCCTTAGTGTATATACGTGTAGGTGGTCCGGGGTTCTGCGCGTTTCCTCAAGAATACACGTATGGGATGATACGCCTTCCAAGTTTCCCACCTCTACCTGAGCCATCGGGGCTCGTCTATTCACGAAGTCAAACATTTCGAGACTTCCTTGGTTCGAGCATTCCAGATCTCGGGCCTCTGAACGGTCAGTTGGCCACATAGAGGAATTGCCTTATTTTTTTTCATATTGTTCGCGCACGCGTGTATGTCCCTCTTTTGTTGTTTACACACTTTTTATCACCGGTATAGTTCTCAAGAATCCTTGAAATTCCCAACAATTTCCAACAAAAATTCATATATGGCTACGTCTGTGACATATAAAAGAACCATACATGTCTTCTTCATTCACATATGGTTTATTTGAACATACTATGCTTTATATACTTGTACAGATTCAATTATATCATTTGCAGACATATAATCCCAGTTATAAATGTTTGTTACACGGAAAAAAAAGTTGCAATAATTTTTATCAAAATCGGTGTAATTTTTACCAAACTGTTTTATAAATAAGTAACAGAAGGCATCTTTGAGAATAAGA
>JAQQRF010000173.1:0-203752 GCA_030523145.1 Trissolcus brochymenae
ACTACGAGTATAAGCAATACTTAGATCATCGTTCATTTCTTAAATGTATAATCTTCTGTACATGAAATCATTTAAGTTAAGTTATGAGGTACAATTACTCAAATTATTTAGTGGAAGAATTTAATGAATCTTCAACGAAACAATATCGATGAGTTGTGCTCAGCTGCTTTATGGTTATTTGTTTCAACGTTCCTTTTTATATTAGTTATTCACAACATATTTTTTCACAATCAAGTAACTCGATTTTTAAAATGACTACACTATATGATATCGATGTTCAAATAATTATACACTTATTATAATAATTAATTTGCAAAAAGCATATTACTTTTTTATACATGGTGGTATATGAACATGAAATTCAAAAAATGAACCAAAAATCTTTTGTTAACACAATCCAAATACGGAAGATTATTCAAATAGTAGCAGGTGTTCGCATACATTTTCTAAAAGAATTATTATTTAATCGTTTCGAGAATTTAAAATAATGTTTTTTGTATTTCAGTCTTGTACATCTCTATATTTATTTGCTTAACTATAGTTCCTCTAATACTCGGGTTAGTGATGTGCGATATGAAATCAGTTGATCTACTCCAGTGTATGAAAAGTCTTTTGATCATCAAAACATCTTTCTCTTTCACGACGTCTTTCATAATTATTTTCAATGGATCATTCATCAGCTTGTTAAATCTTTTTAACTTGTTCGGTTTTCTCGCGAACGAATATATTGTGTTATTTTCATTAACACTGCTACTTGAGTAAGATATGTTTGATGTTTTATCAGAAGTTAAGTTCAGAATACAGTTTAACTTTGCACATTCATAATGTGTTAAATTCCTGAGTGCTAAATTTATAAATTAAATGAAGTACTTCAATTATCAGAAAGATTAACAATATAATATCAAAAAATATCTATGAATGTAGTTAATTTTTTTTTTCTTTCGAAAAACTGTTGAGCCTGATCACTATTGAAACACCAGTAAGAAATTATGATAATTTTTTTTGCAGAAATGATTTAACAAATTTAAAAACTCTTGCAGACCATAATATCGACGTTGCAATCGATTGCAATCGAGATTACACTTATAGTTTTTTGTTAAGTCAAGTTCGAAGATGTTTCAAAAAGCATCATTCTATCATAAGGTTTATTTTCGTGTATATTAATAATTTCAAAATCATACCAACTACTTGATTGGTTGGTGATTTTAGTGCCTATGAAGAATTCGAAAAAACTTTTTTCCTACGCCAGAAAAATCTAATTAGCACTAAATAAATAAATCGAACCAATCACGGAAAAATAAGTTTATCTGTCGCACTACGTTTTATAAATTTCTAAGTAATGTGAAACAAAATGTTTTGAGAATTAGATTGTAATTTCTATAATACAAACAAAAACATATCGAAGGTAAAAACAATAAACAAATACTGACAAAAACTGGATAATCACTGGCTGCTTTGGCTACACTGAGTGATATGATGACATTAATTTATATTCTGTTGGGGAAGATCAGTGAGTCGACACGAAAGCACACCGAATCACAATCTACAAACTTATTTATTAAGAACAATAAGGAAAGAACAAATACAGAACAAGTCAACTAGTCGGAATTAACAAGTCAGGCTAAGAAGAAGGGTATACAAAATTTTAGGTGGCAGCACAGGAAAACCAATAGAATTACAAGATGGAGTTCAGTTTGAACAAAACAAAAGAATTACACATTACTTCTAACATATTCTAAGCCTCAAAACATTTTGTTTCACATCTCTCTGTGATTTATAAAAGGTACCCACACATTTTTTTTCCATGATTAGTGAAAACATTTTTTTTTGTTTACCAGAATAGTAGCATTTTTTAATACGTTTTACGCAATGCTTACTTTCTTAGGAATAATTCTTAATCTTTTCACTATTTCATTAAGTTTATACGTCGTAAGAAAATTTAATTTGTGAAATAAAACAAACATTTAAAAGTAACAAAAATCATCTACTTGAAATAATATTTGGATTAATATTTGGATACATTTCTTTCAGATTAAAATCTTAATTAACACACCGCAAAAAATTTTTTATTTTATACCCATTATTATTATATCGATTGGTTTTTTCTTCGCACTGTGTGTTGTAGGAGAAAAGACAATGGAAATAAACGATATACTTAGAAAAGCAATGTAAGATAAAAATTATTTAGTATTCATTAAAATTCCTAATAATAATTCTATACTTATTTTCAAATTTTTGTGTTGACATATACAGTTTCAATTCATGTTGGATGAGTTTTCCTAAACGGATTCTAACATCATTATACATATTTCAAGTTAGATGCAACAATCACTTGCGGCTGGGCGCATATGGCCTGATTATTTATTCAATGGATTTTTTTATCAACGTTAGTATATGAACATTCTATATGAATATTGCTGTTCAAAACACTTCCATATTCCGAACTGATTTATCCAGATTGTCCGTTTGTCCTGTACATACTGCACTTATCTGTGGTCAGTAAGAGAAGGATATTGAAATGGTAAATATTTATACATATACCTATATAAACATTCTTTTTATACTTATTTATGATAATAAAATTTTGATATTTTGTATTGAGATTTAATTTCTATATTAAGTTACTTTAGATCATTCGAAAATTTGTTTTATTTTTCAACGTCATTTTGATGAAACCTAGATCTTCTCAATTATCATAAAATTATGTACTATAACGTTACATTGGCGCCAGTAACTTAACTCTTTGCCGCATTCAGTAAATTTCATTAGGAAAAAAAATTATTCAGCTCAAATTATCAATATCGGATAAGGAAATTCAGGATCGCCACGTCGGAAAATCAAAAATATAAATATTCCGAAGAATTTAACGAATTCTGACTTCAGAGAATTAGGCAAGGATCTTTTCAATGTTAATATAACAGTCTAATAACCGGACTTCAAATTTATTAAACATTAATTGTCTTAGAAAATATAAAACAACGTCAGTAAATACAATTCCGGAATACTGAATTCATTAAAACTAAGATACAAAATACGAAATACCTTTAAATCCTCGATCATTAAATTACAAGATATTGAATCTCAACGAGAGCGATAACTGTACTGTAATATGTTTCAGGCTTAACATGCGGTTGCCGATACACGAAAAAAGTGAACTTCGATGTAAAAATATGTCAGTTTACGCTTTAAATTAAATTAAATTGATAAAATCCAAAATCAAATCTGAAAAACTAAATGAAAATCGGTTAGCACTCAAACAAAACTAGGGCTCAGCATGTCGGATTGATATTCTGAACTCCAGTTTAATCTCTCAAGATGAAAAACGCAAAATACAAAATAAATTAGAACAAACTCCCGAACGTTATAAAAGGCGTGATATAATACAGAGGATAAAAAAGACCCTAACCTCTGGCTCGCGTAGCAGAGTTGCAGAGATGTCGAAAAAGACCAAGCTCCAAAAAGGTCTGGTCTCGAACAGCTCCAATAACCGTTTTCTCGGCTAGATTTCGCGCTCCTCCCTTCCAGGTCCAGTCTCGTACTGCTGAAGTCAAGTCAGTGTCATGGCGCCAAAGTTGAATCGTCCTTCACTTGCTAGTTGTTATGATGTCACCGATGGATCTCGTTGATGACATCGGAGAAGAATATTTTTGTCAACAGATTACAGCAGCTAACTATAGCAATAACGGCAGCAGACTGGATAAGCGATGACTAATTCTTAGGTTGGTTAAAGGCGAAACGGAATTCTAGTTGACGGTGAAATGATCTTTGGTGCACCCAGTTGAACGATGTACTGCATGTAGAAGTTCCACGATGGTGCAACTTCTACCTGGTCTGCCCAGGGATTATAAATACAATTAAAAATCAAACAGAGTTAATTAATTATCTCACAAAAAACCTAAAATGAATAAATAAATAATAATAAATCTTATGCACTCGCAAATCTCTTCATATCAATATTTATTCACTTAATGTTCCTTAAATCTAAAACTAATACAATTTCAGATATTAAAAATCAGTCGCACAACTGAATCTTAACTCAACGAAAGTTTACTTAAAAAATCTTCACTTAACAAAACTAGAATAACTCAAACTAAATTGATACGACAAAACTTATCACCAGGTGTTATAAGAGAGCCACAAGATGATTTTCTCGAGACCATGACAAGACTGCTTCAACATTCGAAATTTAAATGTTATAAACTGTGCATCTCTCTTAACACATTCATGAATAGCATTATAAAACTTTCTTAAAAAATAAAAAAAAGACTAGTGAAAATTTAAAGTTATTATGCCTTGAAATCTTGAGCCGATTTCAATTTTGTTATTTTCTGGCACATATCTGATGATTTTATAACAAAGACTATAATATAGTCTTAATAAGGGCTTGAAATTTGAGGAGCAACTGAACAAGTAACAAGTTTTAAAATAATACCTGGCTCATAATAATAGTAATATCCAAAGGGCTTATGACAAGTTCGAAAAAAATAAATAGCCTAAATACTATGTAGATATCTAATCGATACCTCTTACGAAGACTGACTTGTTTCAAAATATCGCTGGAAACTGTAATATTTTGAAACAAGACAGTCTTTATAAGAGATATACTCAAATGGATCATGCGACGACATTCAGAACCAAGTAAGAAGTAAACGAAATGAAAGTCTGGCCAAATAAGGGAGCAACAAGACATTAATATTAGTAAATATTAGGCAATATTGGAACTGTACTTCAGTATTTTCTACTGTCGATTACTATGGGTATCTTTACTAATTCAATTTTTCTATATTAATAATACAATAATTGTTAATTGTTTTTCTATGTTATTTTTAATTACTTTAGATCAACAGTTTTGCTTCTGCTTGGCGCGGTATTTTTTTAGCTTGAACGAAGTTCTTTATTTCAAACGTGACGTATTCCATCAGAAGTAGCATCGCTCTTTACTCTTATTAACTTATAAATTGGGAGCAAAACCTATATTACAGTTCAGGTATATGATTCTGGACTTCTATAGAACTCATCAAATAACTTGGATCAAAAAATTACTTTCTATACTATTGCTGTTTTTTATTACGAGTAAGTGATTTAAAATTTAATTTTTATTTAAAAAATGAAAACAAACAACGTATTTGGTTTTATAAATTTTGGAAATTATTTCAGCGTTACCCTCAAAAACCTGGATTCACTGCTGTCTACGATCTTTATATTTCAGAGGTCCCACTTTCACAGTACTGTCCTAAATAGAGCAATCAGAAAATCAAGTTTCTTACCGTCTAAAATCAGAAACAATTATTGGCCCACATTTTGAAGCTTTCTTTTATCAATAATTTGATTATCACTAGTGGAATTGCTGTTATGATAAAATCAACTTCAGTGGATTAGAAGCAAAGAAAATCACTCCATTCTTAAACTTGAAAAAATTCTTATTTGTAATATCAGAGCTAATGACTTCATTTTGTTAAATTTCTAAATCTTTTCATATATTGCAGGTTTATGACTATACAGTATTATTCCATAAGTGCAATAAAGAATTTTGGAACACCGTATTGATTTTTGAAATTTCCAAGAAGTACTCCTTGAAAATTTTGAAATTAATATTAATTATTGTTTGATTCTGAGCTACTGTAATACCTAAGGTGCGATGTAAGATTTATTTCTTCAATGTTAATTAGTTTTTAAGAAGTTATAGTTGTCATAATAGTTATTTAATAATTAATTATTATTTTCTGCTCAGGTTTTGAAGTACAAGCAAAAATGTGAAAGTATGGATTAAACAAATTAAAAAGAAGATTAAAGAAATTTGGATCTTGAGTATTCACCATCTCTAACAATCTATTGTCAAAAATCATAACGGAACCAATGAGATAATCGTCAGAAACACACTACTAATAAATAATGTTTAGTCGTAAAATTGATAAATACTACTGATAAATAACGTTCAACGTTTTGTTTAATCTTATATAAATTTTAATTCGTCGACAAATTTTTATATAAAAAAATATAGTTTCATTTTTTTCATAGAATATATTTTTTCATAATTTGTAAATATTTCATTTTTTCAGTTGTTTGGATTGTTTTCTCATCAACTGGAATGAACAATTTACCTGGAAATTGCAGAATCCATAGAAAAAATTGGTGCAATAAATCAGACTTTAAAAATCAACAGAGAATTGAAAACCAATATCTATTTAGCGATCCAAGAAATCTCCTATGATATAACATTCTTTTTACTTTCTATTTATTTTTTATTTATAATGTATAATATATATATTTTTTCAGACCTCAAACTTATTTAACATATTAAACATTGAATATAATGAGTTTTACGTTTGTAAATAAAGGTTTAAAGTTTCAAGCTCAAAGAAACACTTGCAAATCGCAAACTGGCTTTTTAGCAGGACATAAGAATGGTCATTTTGTCATCCATTGTTGCATTGTTGGTTCTTCATGTGTGTTGAGTAGTTTATTGCAATGTGATGAGACTAGAAAGAATAACTGATTACTGTGGTGAAGACCAAAGAGCAATCACATCTCAATTAAAATCCTAGATTGTTTTCTTATTCGATCGCGAAAACGTTGAAAAACAAATAAAAATAAAAAAAGTATTTGCTAGAAATATTAGCCCTGCTCATTAATGCAGTCTGAATCAGTTAAATTCTCATCCAATTTTTAATTTTTATTAGAGATTATCGATGTTTACTATTTTGGAACTGTCGAAATATAATGTAAATTATAGAGGCATTAACACAACATAGTAATTTCATGTGATAACAACGGATGGCCGTGCACTGCCGAAAGAAGAAAAAAAAATCTCAACAAAAAGAATAAGAAACGTGTGTTCGAGGATTATTTGTTAACATCTTGAAAAGTATTAAAGTTATAATTTTGGAAACGATGGCGACAGGAGTACTTACAAATCTTTCAGCAGCGCAACAAGTGGCAGGAGCTCGAGGATAACTTGCAAGTGGGGGACGAGGTGCTCATACTTGAAGAAAATCATCCACCATGCGACTGGGGGCTGGCCAGAGTGGTTGCAACGCGACCGGGACAAGATGGCTTAGTCAGGGAATTCGGCGTCAAGACTCAGAGAACATACCTTACACGTCCCATTACGAAGTTTAGCAAAATTCCCGTATAGTAATCAGACACATCCTATCAAACTCTGTATCAATTGCCTTTACATAGAACATCGTCACTTCACCTATTGCTTCACACGTTCTTGAGTACACCTTTTCCCATCATGCTTTGCAAACACATAACTCAACATAATCCGTCTCATGCTATCCCTGCAATCCCAGTCATCTGTCTTGTTCTTTTTCAGTTATAGAGATCGATTCCAGACTCTTGAACCTCAACAATGACGTTGACTTCGCAACAGAAGACGAAGGCTACATCGAGCTCAACGTACGGGAATTTGAGCGCGAGTGGGCCACCATGAGCGAAGCTAGTGGTCCAGTCTCTGGACAAACGCCTATGAGCATTGGGCGTTCAAGTTACACACCTTCTGAGGTGTCGCATACGACCTTCTCTACGTCATCTAGACCGACGACAGACTCTGAACCCTCCTACACACCTCGTTCCACCCCTCCAGGAGTTTCATATACGCCACGAAGAACTCCTCCCAAGGATCCAAACATTGAGACACCATGCGCTTCCTCAACGCCAACTAACTCTGCCAACCCAGCTCAGATCAACGTCCCCAGCACGTCTGAGAGTCTGGGACCAAGTTCGTCACAGGGGACAGCGCATCACCGTATGATCCTAGCTATAGGTCGCTGTGCAAGCCAAGTAAGCAAAGATTGGGTCCGTTCATCGCACCCCGCAGCCCAACACCACCAAAAACCAGCAAATGACAAGCAACATCAAAGGGCAAGGCTAGCCCCACGCCATCGAAGATCTCCCTTAGCGATTTCTCCACTGAGGAGATGGAGATGTACTGAGCCATACTCCTAAGCGACTCGGAGACTTCGGAAGAAGAGATAGCACCAGCAAAGCGACCATGAGCGCGACCAAATCCAGTAGATGTGGAATACCGTCAGCGGTTGCGCTTAATCAAGGGGCTGCCCGTAAGGTATACAGTGCCTCCTCCAGAAGTGCCAACGTACAGAGACTCCTATCTGAGAGGCAAGCCCGTCCGCCTGCAGATTAACGTGCCTCGAGATTGCTACGAGCGCAAGGCCCAAATGAGACTGCTATACGGTAACATCGGGACATGGAGCATAGGGCTCTGTTGAACGCACCGAGCGTGTTCAAGGCCGGCGGTGTTACCAAATTAGATGATGAGTAATCAGGGTCATCTAGCGGGGATCGCGGCACTACGTGCCAACGTAGCGCCACCGCTGGAATAAGACTGCTGACAAGTGTTGTGAGCAAGTCAGACAGTCTGTTCGACACAGCTCTAGCCGCAAACATTCAAGACATCTCTCGACGCAATCAACCGCCTGGCAAAACCAAGCGTCTTGTGTCACCTGAGACATTTTTTTAGAGGTTCACCCTCTGACAAGTCAACTGAAAAAGACGATTCTAGTCGCAACCTAGCTAATTAACATTACCAGGGCCGATAGCCAAAACTACTACAGAATTTGACGCCGCCAACAAGAAGACGCCGGTGCAAATTCAATGTTGAGTTTGAATTGATACGAAGTAAAGTTTGGTTATATTAACATGACAGGTCGACCTGTAATTTCAAATTAGTTGAATAAAAGTTTGTTTAGATGCAAAATTTACATCGGGTTAAGTTTCTTCTCACCTGATCCGAATCCACCTTCGATACAGTCCACAAGACCAACCGAATAATTACTCTTAATATTACAACAATAACGAAATATTGTACACACCGTTTTGTAAACATAACAAAGTAAAATAGGAAAAACCAAAAACTATTTGTTGAATTTGAATGATTTTTTAAAATCTTTATGAATATTAGAGTTATATCTATTTTTGCTTTTGAATCACTTACTTCTTAACATATTGCTAATAAGCCATAGTATATTTATTTGGTTAGAAAAAAAATGTAAAAACAAAAAGAAGCACCTTTCACCATTATTATTGATTTTAATGTAAAAACTTTGTGTTGATTTTTGAACTTATACAACTGAAAATATATGTATATATGTTTACTTAAACTCGTTTCTTATGCCGACGAAAAATGGAATTAAGCCATCATGTAATGTTTAATATGTTTAAAAAAATTTAATATAATTAATTAATTTATTAATTTATTAATTATTAATATTAATTCATTTATTAATTATTAACATTAATTAATTAATTTATTTATTTATTTATTAATTTATTAATTTTTTAATTTTAAAAAAATTAATAAGAAGACGGCACCAGAAGACGACACCAGAAGATGGCAGTAGACTAGTCTGGAATATCTGTGTAACATCACTTGGATTGATCACATTATGCATGGATTGATCACATTATGTGATACCCATGAACAAATGCAGATGAATAAATGCATCGTTTATGGGTTGCATGTCTGCACCCAATTTTCATTTTATAGTACATATATGGAACAAGATAAATTCTGAGAATTACGTTCAAGTTCTTGAAAAATTGTTTTATTCAAGGGTTGTTTCCGGGCGAACCTGCTTATATCATTCAGGACAATTCTCCTGAAATTCGAACAAAAATTTAATTAGATCAATGCATTTCTCAAGTCAAACGTAATTCTTTATATGTAAGGTATGCATTTGTATCCTATACAAATGTAATTAAGCTTGACGGGCTAATTCCTACCAAGAACTTAATTGTAAACGCACTTTCATATAAAGAATGCATTTACATTTGAAAACTTTAGAGGCAATTTTCACAGCAATTAGTTCTAGCAGTACTGTGCGCAACATAAGGCAGCAAGCCTGACAAAGAATTCCGATTTAGTTTTGCACGAGCCGGTTTTACTTCTGTAGTCTAATTAATTACTTCTAAGAGTAATAAACGATTAGTATTCGCTTTGCAAATAGTATTATTAGTTGCAAGAAGTCCAAGCCTTACATATAAGTTTACAATTTCCATTTCGTCATAAAAGAATCTCTCTGAAATAAACAACTCGAGTTTCCTGTATGTTTGCAGGTAGCTGATTTAACAGTAATTCGGAGATTTCAGAGATCAATATTTTCATGTCTCTGAATGAACGTACCAAAGCAAATGTGTCATCAGCTTATAACAATACAATAAGTCCGTCAACATTCACACATAACTCAAATCAAAATAAAATAAAAAGCAGACGGCTAAGGAACGGTGCCTTGCAGCACATCTTCAATAACATCAAAAGGTCTATTTTGTCTCAATTTGATGGAGAAAGTCGTTAAATGATATGAATTTGTCATGACAAATTAATTTGACGCTAACGCATAATGTGTATAATTTTCTTCAAAAGAAATGGACATACGCACTCATGATACTAATAAGATACCGATACACAATCATCAGTAAAACTAAAACGGAAATACAAAATATTCCAGAAAATGGCAGTGCTCTATTAATTTAAACTAATCTCTTAACAACTCATTTTCCTAACGAAAAAAATAGTATAATTAGCACAATTTGTACTGCAATAACGATACATCATTGAATACTATAGCTTCTGCATGACTGCAAAAAGTACTGCAAATAAATATTAATTTATATAATTTTGGAACATCTCATTTAAGATGTTCAAAATTCAGCTAATAAAAACATATAACCTGCAACTATGCTAAATCGTTATGACATACTATTGCACTCACTTGTTATTTCTGTACACTATGTATGTTCTAATACATTAAGTGAGTGAAAAAAAATTGATACATTATATCATAAGCCACAAGTATAAAATAATCAATATTCAAAAGCTTAAATATGTAAAAAGATGTAATTAAGAAGAGAAATAGAGAATTTGTTTCGAACTTTAGAAACACCTTTGCGTTCATAAAGGAATAATAAATTTGAGAAACTGTACGTATTAAGAACACCACTTTATACGAAACTTAATACGCATATTGTGCACGTTCTGAAATAATTATGAGATCAAAATTACAGGTCTTTATACTTATTAACCTCTATAAAATTTTTCCTCCAGTTTCTTCATTTTATTTTCTATTTGATTGTCAAATACAAACAGTTTATGAGGTTGGAAGATGAAATATTTTAAAAAATATGTTACAATAAGATATTTTCAATGAGAAAAAGTGTAATTGTTAACATGGATAAACAAAATAAAATAGTTAATTCAGAATTATTGATTTTTGATCAAAAAGACAGCGATTTTCATCTAGAAAGCTCGTATCTTTTTAGCCAAAAGTGTCATATTTTAAAAATATCATTAATGGCGGCCGGTGCTTGGCCTCATATGAAAAAACAAGTTCGAAATTGTTTAATTTTATACCAACTGATTATGATGGCTTTTTATACAACAGGACAGGTAAATAAAATCAAACGCATGTATAATACATAACCCTAGTAACTGTACCTGTAAGCCTAAAAATTCTTGAATTTTGAAATTACCTTTCACCTCAATTTTTGTTCATGCGAAATTTATGAAAAGTTTCAACTCAGGTATTGTATATATATATATTTTTTTTTCTCTCTCTCTTTTTAATCAAGGGTTGGAAAATACCTTAACCCAGTTTCCAGTGGCGTAACTCGCAAGAGTTACAGACCTCTGAGAATCTGTCAGACTCAGCCCAAAGACTGCTACCCACTAAAAACGCGTACCCTGCAAGGAAATGCCGCCAGGCATTACTTTTAACGGGGTGACGGGGCTAATTGCTCACTCCTGAGTCATCATTGCCGTTGTCTTCTTTTCTGTTTTCGTCTTTCTTTTTGCTTATGCTGGAGTCTCTTCATAACTACTGCAGCCGTGTCAACTACTGCCCTTCAATTATTCTCGTCGAGTTGCAACAGGCTGACGAGATTCTCTGGAGTAGTCTTACCTCCAGACCTCTTCGTCACTGACTCGTCGGTTTCGGTCAACTCTGGGCATGCTGGTGTTGTGTCCAACCTTGCCAGATAGGCTCTGAAGCAGCTGTGTCTAGAGAATAGCTGAGTGAAGTAGAAGTTCACCTCTCTGTGCTTTCTTGATGTCCACGTTGAAACATCCCGAATGAAGTGGTGGGTTCATCTTCCATCTGAAGATCAATCCCAACGCCGTTGTTAAATCTTCATAGTGCACCTTTTCTCTTCAGCAATGATAGCAGCTCTCGACTCTACTGATAATGTTCGTGTTAGGCGGTATATCCTGTTTATTGTGACTGCTAGCACGTGAATTTTTGTTAAGTTAGCGACCACGCTGGCTGCGTCTCCAGAAACTGTGTGATATGCATAGGCGACGCGCAGGACATTTTTCTGTTGGACCTGGGTCAACTATTGTGCATATGAACCATAGTTAGTGTTTATAGTCGGTGACCAGACGGATGTTGCGTAGAACATGATGGAAGCAAATAACATTTGAGGACCTAGACAGAACAGTCTTTACATTCATCATGCTTTACGAGGCGTCCATCTGGTCATCAGTTGTGAACATCGCTTCATACACGTGCAAGTTGACCACAGTCCGCAATATCTGGCAATGCGTTTGCATAGTGGCAGACATGACAGCAGTCGATCTTCTGGAAGACGCATATCGTATAGCCAGGATATACCACTGCAGAAGAGTTCTGCCTGGTAAGACAAGAACGCCTATTCTGAGTGAAGAGAGAAACCGTACAATGAAGATGTGACAACGCCGGTGGGACTCATCCACTGATGGCAGTAGTCTTTCCGCCTTTTCCCGGACGTCTTAATGTGAACTTCAAGAAAATATGGAGGGGTAAATTTTTATCTTACTCAGCTCCTCACTGGTCTTGGATACTTTAGGTCAAACCTGGCAAGGTTCGGTCTGGACACGTTACCAATCTGTCCAACTTGTGATGAAAACGTAGAGTCAGCGGAGCACATATTTTTTTAGTTCCCGCTTCAGTGATGAGAGAGTAACGTAGGATCAGCTACTTCAAACCCGCATCAACCAGAGAACCTAGTCACCTTGATGATTCTAGACGAGAGCAATATGGTCTCGCGAATAATTAAGAGACTCCAACTTGAGCAAAGAGAAGAGGAGACAGAAGAGCACAGCATTGATAGTTGAGCCAGGAGTGAGCAACTAGCTATTTACCCCACGTGAAATCTGGTGAATGTCTGGCGGCAGTTCCTCGCTAGGTTAAACTAAAGTACCCTCAGGGTTCGGGTTCTAAATGGATATTAGTTTTAGGACTGTGTCCCACAGGCTTCCAGAAACACGCCACTGGGAACTGCGTTAATGCATTTTCCCACCCTTGACAAAAAAAAAAAATATATATATATATATATATCTAATAATAATAATTCTATATAAATAAAATGAATTAAGTCATATTATAAAATATAATATAATCAACATTTTCTAGTTAAAGTACTTAGTATCAAATCTGAAACAAAGTAATATTGATGAGCTGTGTTCAGCTGCTTTATGGATATTCGTTACAATTTTCTACATTATATTAATAATGCACAACAAATTTTTTCACAATCATGTAATTCGTTTTATGAAATAAAATAAATACAATAAATATATAAGTATAATTAAAAAATAATTACATTATATGATAAAAAATTGCATTCCTAATATTTAACAACTTAATTCAAAAGGTTTCTACTTTATTATACATAGTAGCATATGAGCATGAAATCCATAAAACGGACACGAAATGTTTGCTTAACACGGTCCAAATATCCAAGATTTTTAAAATAGTAGCAGGTGTTCACATACATCCTGTGAAGAAATATCATTTATAAGTTATAATGATCTATATCTACAGTTTTTTGCATTGCAGTTGCATGCATCAGTTTATACATTATGATAACTGTAATTCCAATAATAATCGCATTAGCAATGTGCGATATCACATCACACGATCGATTCTATCAGTGTATGAGAAGTTTCTTTGTAATGAGAGACTCTTTATCATTCACGATCTTCTTAATATGTATTTTTAATAACACATTTATTAGCGTGGTGTATTTTTTCAACTTTTTTGGTTTGATTGCAAACGAGTGCATTGTTTTACTTTCATTACGATTTATGTTTAAGTAAGATATCACGACTGATGTTTTATAAGTAATTAGAATTGAAAACTCTTTGCAACCACACACATACATAGTGGGGTAGAAAACTCTTAGCAGTTTTTTAGTTTTTTATTGAGTCATGTAAACGATATTATAAAATTGTGATTGAAATTAAAAAAACTCACCGAGTGAAGTTCGATTTTAATTTAAATGGAATCAAAATATATTCTCAAACGAAAATACATTTCATCTCTATTTAGCTGAGTCTCTTTTCCTATTCTTTAAAGTATAGTGAAGTTAACTTGAGAAAGGGATACTGAGGGGGAATGAATGTTACAAACGTTATGTTAAAAAGTGATTCTCAAACGAGAAATAGCTCAAAGAAGAATCAAGACGAGCACCGTGTTCGAAAAAAGAGCACATTCAAAAGCGAAAGCCAAACACATGAATGGACGTACGATTATGCAGAACCGAGAACTGAACCTGGTATGTTTTCAAGTTGAATAAATTTATATAATCCACGAAATAGGTCATAACCGACTACATTCACCTACCTCTGTATTTCCAGATTCGAAAACTAAGCCTACTATTCGTATAGTGTGGTGTCGAATTTTCTTTTCGGAGAAGTCTTTCTTACTAAATGCCAAAGAAAAAAAGTTCTGGATAGTGATTCATACTCATGAAAAATTATTCGGTTTACTGCTTTGGCTGAAGAAGTGATTCAGTTTGCCAGTATGTGCATTTTTGGGATCTCGCTGAAGCTCTTTTTTTCCCCAACTTCTCAAGCTTTTATCAGTTTCAAATTCGTAATTTAAAGAATAGAAAAAAAAACTCTTCAAAAGAAACAATTGAAAAATTTACAACAGATTTTACTAATTGCTTAACAATTTATATAGAACGTACGCACGGATGATCTAATTCTAGTAGGTACAACAGCTCGGGACCTGCCGTAACTGCGTGCATCTGAAGAAAAGTACTGGCGTGTAAGGAACTAGGGTTTGACACTCCAAAAAACTGTAAAACTTTCTCAGTTTTTCAGAATCAAAAACTAAATGGAATGTCATCAGCGACATTCATAAAATAAAAACAGAATTTTTAAGTATTGTGATGTTTCGGAATTTTCTACACAAAGGGTGATTACAAATTAAAATTGTATGAAATTGTGCCTAAAGTAAACTTTACCAACTGAAATAGTAATTTTTCGGATATGGCAGTCCGGTCACAGAATTGCTCGTGTAAATTAATGTAAATAAATCTATTTTCATCTTTAAAAACTATTGATAGATAAATCTACCAAATCAACCATTTCAGTTTCAAAAAGATGTATCACAACGATTCAACAAAGACCATTATGTATGTGCGGGGTTTAAAATTGTAAAATAAAAGATTATTTTGTAACCAGTCATATCTAGGAAAGTTATGACTGGTCTTTATAAATGTACAAGTTAATATTTGTAATAACTTTTCAATAGAAACGATTTAACAAATTTAAAGGCTGATGCAGATGATTACGGCAACGCAGTAATCGATTACAATTATAGTTTCCTGTTGAGTAAAGCTCGAAGATGTGTCAAAAAGCATCATTATATAATAAGGTTTTTTGTCGCGTGTCATAGTAATTTGGAAATCAAACTAATTGCTTTGTTGGTTGGGAAATTTAGAGGCTATGAAGAACATGAGAAGAGACTCTGTTCCTCGTACGCCAGGAAAATCTGAATAAAACTCAGTAATTGAATCCACATAATCGGGAATAAACTTTTTCTTTTATCAGAATGGTAAAAATAATGAATACTTGTTACTCAATGCCTATTTTGGTTGGTGTGTTTACTAATATTATTACTATTACATTCTGTTTATACATTGTAAGAAAATTAATTTTTTTCATCATTTAATAAACTATACAAATTATTTAATTCACGTAATACTAGGATTCGTTTTTTTTTCAGATCAAAGTATGCATTGATATGCCACAAAATATTGCGTTTGCTTTACCCATTTTTTTTGTTGCTTTTGTCTTCTTCTTTGCTGTGTGTTTTGCAGGAGAAACGATATTGGAAATAAACAATGAATTCAAAAAAGCTATGTAAGATAGAAATTATTAGTAAAATCGTTAAATTTTTTAATTATAATTCTATACTCAGTTTTGAATTTCTTGTTAACAAATAAAGTTTTAATTCATGTTGGATAAATTTTCCAAAAAGAATTTTAACATTAATCAATATATTCCAAGTGAGATGCAACAATCATTTGTGCATCGGTGCATTCGGCATGATTATTTTGTCAATGGATTTTTTCATCAATGTTAGTATTTAAAACGTTTTTAAAACATTATTTTCTAAGAAATTACAGAATTTTTCATACTGATTTATACAGTCGATTCGAGTGTCCTTTACCTACTTTGCTTATCTTTGGTCTAAAAGACCTGAATCAGTTTAATGAATGGGTAAATATTTATGAATACACATAAATACATATTCTCAAAGGGTAAATTACACCATTAATTTACACGGGTAAATTCTACAGGTAAACTACACAATTAATTTACACGGGTAAATTAATAGTGTAATTAATGGTAATAATTTACCCTTTGACCCTTGATCGCTCGATTATGATCCTACTCTCTTTTGTCCTTCAAAAATGTCGCAAAAAAAGGCGAAAACAGCGGCGATAATTTATTTTACTATAGGAAGACTACAGGAAGATATATAATAATAATAATAATTAATAAATAATAACATTGTCCAGATTATTTGGCCAGATCATTTCTCCAAATTTGGACAAAACATTGTCCAAAAAATTGTCCCCCTCAAGTCGGACGCAGCGGCGACAATTTTTTTTTATATAGAGAGAAAACACAAGAATAAAAAAATTACAAGTTCTTTAATAACATTTCACACAAACTGAATTTAAATTAGATATATTGTGGTTATATTGTTGTCAACAATATATATAACAATATAAGTTAATGTAGAAACCGTTTGTAGTTATTATTGCCAAACTGAATTAGTTAAATCAACAGATGTGCATTGATTAATACAACAATGATAATTTTTATATTGACTAATATAGAAAGTTAGAAAACTTACTGTGTTGAATTGTATAAATCCGCTTCTATTTTAACATTATCTTGTTAAAAATTTTATATATTTATATAGAGTAATAACAAATTAAATTGAACTATTTCGTTAAGCAATAACTTCCGTTTGGTCAAAAAAGTGACCAAGAACCACTATTGAACTAAAAGTATGACAGTTTCAAACTTAAAGTCATCCAAAATAGTAATGTTCCCCAGTAAAGAATCATTCTTTTAAGGTAAATTTTTAATTATAAAATATTGGTTTTCTAAACAGTCCCACAATGTTTCATCATGATTTGTACAATTTTTTTGAGTGGCTTGTATACATACTTCACTTATCTGTGGTCAGTACGAGGATAATCAGAATAACATACTGGTAAACATGTATATGAACATATACCTTTATATATATAACTTCTTGAAATACTTATATGTAATAATAAACTTTCTTTTTTTAAATTTTTTCTATTGAGTTTTTATTTTGTTATTACTCTAGTTCATTTGACTATTTTGTTTAGTTTTTCAATATGATTTTAGTCGGACGTAAGGCAGTCTCAATTTTTATGAAATTACTTTTTGTACCCTACAAAAATAATAAATGTGTATTGAAAAATTTTATGCTAAACAATAATTAGTTAATTTTCTTCATTTTTTAAATTCCAGCTAAAGTCTTGTAATAAAATCGCTCAGATCGAGTCGGATGTGCTCTATCAAGTTAAACAAGGACAGGTAAGGGCAGAGTAAGTCAGATAATCCAGAAAAGACAAACTAAAGGCAGAACAAGGTTTTGACTTGGATTGACCAGACCTAATTAGGCCAGCCTTATCAGAGATAAGACTCGACAAGATTAAACAAGGCTCGATTAAGACGGAGCCTATTTAAACTTGACCGGTCGGATTAGAACTAATTGGGCCAGATTACACCAGTTAAGATCGCAGACCTACTAGACCCCTTCCAGGCAAAACATGGCTGAATTAGCATCGCATATAATAAATCACTTACAAAAGGAACATCCGATTGGAAAAGAAATATTTATACATTGTGATTTATAAGATGTATGCTTTATAAAACATTTGTAAGAAATATTGTCCGTGAAAAAAGAAAGTTGTATTCATTATCTTTTTAGCAATACAATCATTTATAAAAATGCACAAGTTTTGGCTATTTCTCATTATACCAACAAAAATTTTGTAACGTTTCCCCCTTAAAAAATGAAAATAGATTAATAAAAATATATAATAATAAACAGTCCAGAAATTTTTGTTGATCTTACTTGTGTTGGCAATTGTTCAACATGACGGACACACCGGTGCTTCGATCTCACCATGACAAACATAACTTCTAACTGTCAGATAGACTGTAGAGAAAAGAGGGCGATACTAATCCATGCGAATTATTTTTAGTGAACTTTTTGTACTTTTTGTTTGAGAATTGACCGACAGATAGCATGATTTTGTAAACTATATCCGCTAGATGACGAACAAATTTTATGTTCCATATTCAAGAAAATAAATTATTATTTATTTAAATTATCGAAAGTGGTGGACAGGCTTGAGCAAACAACAATTAAGAAACTTTCCTGAAAAAGGATACGCTCAGACAATAAGACCGAGCAACCTGAAAGCAAAAATTGGTATTTTTATTATATTATTTATTATTATTTTTATTATTATTCAACGAAACCGTGAATACATTTTTTAACTTTGCCGCCATCTTTCAGTTGACGTCACTAGGCCCCATCAAGCCTCCCCACCATCTAGAGTCCGCCAATGTCGTCACTTGTCGCGCTGCACCTTTTTTGTTCATTTTTATTAATTTACCAAGTCGCCAAATCGACTTGTCATTTATAGGCCCTAAAAATAAGTCTTTAAAATTAAACAAAGTTTTATTTTTTAAATACCCAAACCCTGAAACATCGCAATGTATTGTAAAATTATGCTATGTAAAGAATGTTTGTCACTCAACTCAAGTACTAATTTATTTAACCAACACTTTTAAATTTACATTATATTGGGAGACAAGAACACTGGCTTTATCTTTCAGCGAGGAATAATCAACTCGACTTTTCTGATTATCAACATAACTTTTAATCTGACTGATGTTTAGCTTCAATCCTTCGGATTTTTGTTCTAAAACCTTGATCTGTGTATAAATCTCATTCTTATTCAGCCTGTCCTGAATTTGTTGGAAATTCTCTTTTAGTTCTTCCAACTCATTGCTGCAATCTTTCTTTTCATTCGTCAGAACTTCTTTCTCAGCCAACAGTTCTTCGGGTGACTTTTCCCTCGAACCGCTTTGACGCTTGTTCAAGTTTTCCAGACTTTTCAGCTCGTTTTCTTTTTTTGTCAATTTCTCTGCCAACTCTTCCTTTTCGCGTTCGAACCTCGACTGCAATGCCTTCAATTTCAAAAACTTATGCTGCAAATTTGCATACTGAACCTTCATCTGCCCAATATCTCTTGGATTCATTTTCTCATCATCGTCAAGTTGAATATCAAAAATGTCGTCATCTTCAAAGACGGCCGTCCCGCTAACATTGTTCGAAATTTTCTCAAGTCTATCAACAATCGTTCCCTCCATCTTGTTGAGCTTTTCCTGTTCCTCAAGTTTTTTCTGATCGAAAGTTGACAGAAATTCTTCCATGAGCTGCTCCTTCTTGTGGAACTCGTTGTACCTTGCACCCTTCTCACTATAATTCTCCTGCAGATCCTTGTCCAGCTGCTCGAGCTGCTGCTCCGTCTGTGAGATCTGTTTCTTGATCTCAACCATCCTGTTCTCAGCAGCGGTGATCTCAACGTTGTCCTGCTTAACTTTCTCGAGTAACTTACTCTTCTCATTCTTCGGACTCAGTTTATTCTGACTCTCTTCCAAAAGTCTGTCTCGTTTCATCTCAATCTCCATTATTTTAACATGCAATTTTACCGCCTCCTGCTTTATCTGGGACAAGGCAATACCTTCCTCAAGCTTGTTCTTCTCGATGATTAGCGTCTCTACCTGTTGCTGAATTGAGTCAATCTCATCCTTGAGCCGCATCTTCTGTGAACACAGCTCGTCGTACTTGGCCCGAGTCGATGGCTCCATCATTGTCACAATCTTGTCTGCATTCTTCTTTTCCTGATCGATCTCATTTTGCAATTCTCGCAATTTCTGTTCGGCTTTTTGACGCTGCTCAAACATCTCCTCGATCTCGGACATGGTCTGCTCGTTCATCAAGGCCAGCTCGTTTGCCGCCTGTTCAACTGTCGATTTTTCCGTGTTCGAGGTCATCTTATCGAGAACCGTGTTGTAATCCGCAAGTTGGCCTTGAAGCTCCGCAAGTTCCAACGCAAGGTCCTTTGCTCGTCGGTCGAAGTGAACAAACGTCGCTTTTTCTTTGTTCTGTCGTTCTATTCCCCTTTTAATCGAGTCTATCTCGTGGTTTAGTTCGCGCATTTTCAATTGCATCACTCCTTCATAATACCTTTTATCTTGAACCAACCTGCGAATAAATATACAAACGTTCAGATTCCACTTTGTCATATAAAAAAAAATGTATTTCTTTTTTATTTTCTATTCAAAAATTTGCAAGCTAAATTTTGGCGGTGTTTCAAAATCAAGTGGACAAATCAAGATAAAAACGATTAATATTGTACATAATATGTGCAACGAAATTTCTCATTGGTGTAAATATAAACCTTGACAAGCGAGGGCCCCTTGTTGAAACAGGACGAACGCCGGTTACAGGCCGATCGAAAGCACGCTGAGTGTTGATCATTGTATTATAACCGGTGTTCAAACGAGCTGCGGAATTGAGCCTGGTACCAACAGCGGAAGTACGATTGTTCATGAAAAATGTCGTGGAAACAGGTCTTTGGTGATGCGCCGATTCACGACCTTCCTGCATCGCCAATTTTGTTACTCCTCTTCGGGACTGAGGTCTCTCCATTTTACTACTCGACCGGATAGTCGTAGCGGAACTTTCTCGAACATCCGGTGATCCTCTGGACCATCGTGTTTTCGGTCGATCCATCGATACCTCAGTTTGTGGCCTCTCCATTTTTTTAATAGGCACAAGTTTTGCAAACACACGAAATTCTTTTTATACCTTCCAGTGTATCGGACGTATGCGTTTGATTTCTGAAGCATTACCATGGAAACTGAAATGTCAACATTACAAATAAAAGTGTAAAATTGTCGATGTTATTTACATTGTTGAAAATAAACGAATTTTGACATTTCAATACAATAAACAATTATTTAAAATTATTTTGATCTTGTTAGTATAATTTATTGATTTTAATTTGATTTCTACAAACATTGTTATTAATTTGTTGTTAAATTACAAAACTGAAAAATAAAATTGGCACTCATGAAATAAAAGTATAGTGTCAAAAAAATATTTCAAGTCATCTTGATTTATGTTAATTCATGTTCAAAGTAAAACCATTTTCCCTTCTGCTCTCCAATACTGTCAAATTCTTTGATATTACTCATGGAAATCGGGTCTAATGTTTACTATCCGCAGCATGTGCAACAGTGTTCAATTTTCAATTGTTTTAACTGTTTGACGGCCAAAGTGTTGTGATGGTTTTAAACCTGTTGAATCTAGTGTTAATCGTTTGATGATTATTGAAGTTAATTCTACAATTATGTTGTGTGAATTGTTACAATTGTTTTAAATGTTTTGACTCGTCAAAGTGGAAAATCGTCGCGATGGACAGTCCAGATGCAGACGAGTTGCCGGGTTCCTCTGAATCCATCACGAAACTGTATGTTAACGTAATAACTACTACATCCTTGAAATTAACTAATTTTATTGAATCATTTCATTTAAAATCGATTGTTTATTCCTTATTCATGGTACATAAATAATAATTTGTCTTTAATAACCTCTAAATAGCTGCAGACTGACAGTTCTAGTTTACTATGTTTTTAATTAAAATTGTTCAAAAATTATTTTAGAATCAAAGCGTCACAGTTGTTGTGGGCAAAGATCAATGATTTTGTACAGAATCAGATGTCACACCTGGAGGAAAAGCACGTGGAAGGAAAAATACGAAATTGGGTAGACTCGTTGTTGAATGACAACTTTAGTATCATTTTCTTGCTGCCTATAGATGGAAATTCACAAAAGAATAACGACCAGTGGTCAGGTAAAGGTCATATAACATTAAGAAAATTTCTTTGTTTTGCAAAATCGATCAATCTTGATTTATTTTTGCAGTACCTCTCAAGGCGTTCACGACATGGATTTTCGGAGCACTTTTCAAAATGATGAGTAGTCCCTTTGATTTCGACCTCATCTCAGACATTGTTCGACTGCAATCCAAAATGTTGATCGTTTTGTCAAAGGTTAATTTGAAAACTCACCAATCAATCGCCTCAAAATATGTACAAATACTCAATGGTAAAAATGTACTTCATCGCTCTATTCTTAGAAAGAAAATTTACAACAATTATTAACACACTTACTAAAAGTTTTTGTAATAAACATTTGACAAGAATTTTTCACTCTTGTAGAGATGATCATTTTTGCTGAAAATCACAACTCTGGAGAAGGAATGAACATTTGTGCGTTCAAAGCGGAGGTTGAAATTGAGAGACTGAATTTACAACCGTATCCTGTGATTCTTAAAGTTAAGCAGTTTTCGTTCTTCCAAATTTTAATTCTTCAGGTATTTCAACATACAGATCAATACAGATATTTTAGATATAACATTTTTTATTAAAAATTACTTTTTCATACAAAATTAAATTGCAGATCATCTTGGAATCTGATATATCAGCTTGGGACACTGCAGCACTTTGGCAGATTATTACAAAAATTTTAAGTATGTCCGAATTGGAAGTTCGTGATTACGCTTTGGAGACACTTGTTGAGATCACTTTTTTGTACCCTCCTGGTGATCCCATTAGACAGGTATATTAATAATATAATAGTATACATAACATTAGTTTGAAATATTAGTAAAATAATTAAGTTTTTATATAGGAATTTAGATTTTACAAATCTTTTTTTTAGAATAAAGAAGATATCGCTCTCAGTTATGCAGAACAAGTTATCAACATTCTTCCGGATTTTGATATTCCCAGTCAAACTATAACTCACTATGAGCAGATATTCATCAAACTAGTACAAAAAGTAAAGAGCGGGAGCGGTGTAACAAACTTTTGTATCAAAATTGTTGACTCTATAGCAAATGGATATTTGAGCAAGTATATTTTCTTCCAACGGTTAACATCTTTTTCTTCGATATTTTCATAATATCTATTTGTCATTTTATAGAATCATCTGAATTGCTCCAGACGGTTTGTATGAAAATCAGGCTGTACTTAAACAAAGACAAAAGTTCTTACAGCGCATCGAATATTGAAAAATATATCTTTTATTGCAGAAAGTGTCCAGTTAGTAAAATTGTTGTTTCTGTTACTGTTGTTACTCTTTTGTTGGTTTTTTTAATTTCAAATTTAAATGTGCAGTCTTATCTTTTTACAGGAGTTTGTAGACGTTTTGATTCACTACATGTTGTGCGATTTAATAAGTGCAGAAACTTCTAACGATAAAAAAATAGTTGCAAATGTGAGTCAAATATGGAACCCGTTGAAAGATCTGATTTATTCTACAATCGAGCTGAAGAAATATAGTGCAAGTCTTAAATACTTAAAGGCTCTAAAACTGTTGAATTCGTGGCTAGAAGATTACAAAATCAAAGCTGTGTTTTTTGAAACCGAGTCTAACGAACTCATTTTCAACAAACTCTTCAACAAATCAGAATCCAACCTGAGGGAGAATCGCGATGTAATATTTGAAAATTTTGCTGTGATGTTAGTTTTCGATGAGTTTGATATTCACAAAATTGTTGCCTTGTCGTGGATCAATAGGAAAACTTCAGATGTTGATTCAAGACTGGTCAATGCGGCCAACTTGCTGAATGTTTCAACAAAAATTCAATGTCTTCGGGCACTGCTGGAAAGTTCTCATGCGAAGATGTATTTGCATTTGTTACAACAATGTGCGAAGAGTGCTGATACCGATGTTGTTGTTGCAGTTGTTTCGTAAGTATAAAAAATCTGCTCGAAGGCGTATTTTTCAAACAACTTTCATTGTTTTAAAACTCTTTCTTGTTTCAGATGTTGCGACTTACTTTTGTATCGAAATATTCTAACTTTCAAAGAGATAATACAATGGTGCATCGAGCCTGCCTTCGCAAAAAATGATGCAATGATTCGAGAGGCAGTAGCATCTTTCTTGAGCAAATCTTTATGCTTGGAATCAAAAAGTGCCCAATTGGTGAGGTAATCATTCATTTAATAAAAAAAAATTATTATAAAAAACATGAAAAATAACAATTTTATACCAGTTATTCTTTATTTTTTAAGAGAATCGTGGCATTCTGTGGACCTCGTCGTAGATTGCAAATACTGTGACAGAGAACAACAACCCGAAGTGTTTTCTGAATCCCTGGTGGATCATCAGATAGAAAATCAGCTCCTTCCATTCTTCACTCTAGTAAAATCAAATTTCAAGGAAGTGCGACTGCAAATATCTCAGAATATGCACCGTTTTTCCAATCATACAAACGCTTTCAATGACAACAAAATAACGAAATTTTGGTTGTCGTACATCAACGATCCGGACGAAAATATCCGTAAAAATGTAGCAGATAGGATAGGTATAATCTTGCGCAACTTAATGAGCAAGCTACAAGTCAACGAGATAGTCCTAGAGAGCAACGTGCCAGAACAACTAGATTTGTTCGTTGACTTGGTGATCGATAAAATGGCTCATGTTCTTATGAGTGTGTTCAAAGATCCAAATTCATCTTTGCACAAAACGCTGCTCCTTACTGCGAGAAACTTTGTCTGGTTTGTTTCTCACTTTTTTTCTCTTTTTATTAGTAGATTTTGTGAATTAGAGTTTAATTGATTATTTGGTGTTTATTACTTTAGGGTTCCACTGCATTTGACGGAGCATCGAGTTTTGACCATATTTCTACACACGATTCTTCAACCTGAATCATCAAACGCGATGATCAATTTTGCTACGAGTACATTCAAAGAAGTTACTTTAAAAGTTTATGACATTTCGCCGGAAGACATGTTCAATCGATATCAGACTGCTTTTGTGGAGGTAAAACGAGTTTGAAACTGTTTAAATCAAATGAAAGAAATTGTTTAATGAAAAAGGGATCAAGATAATTCATCATTTTCTTTACAGTTGATAGTGCAACTGTCAATGCAAAATTTTTTGTGCTATTCATACAACTTGGCAACGTCACTGCACAGAACTGCTAAATGCCTAGGTTTTCAAGGCTCAAGGCAGTTCCTTTTGAAAAATTTGAAATACGTCGTATGTTACATCATTCCTTACGTTGCAAGACAGCCCGAAACGATTGAACTCATTACCGACCTTTCCAATCTAGTTGAAATCGAAAAGGGTTCTCTGGTGAAAAAAAATTTCAATGTAATCATCCTTTTCATTCAGCCTTTGGTTTTGTTTAAAGTAAAATATGATATTTTAATTTTGTGTTGAATTTCAGCTGATATATACACACTTGAATTTGGACCAACCACCAAGTATTGCGAAGAAGTGTTTACAAATAATTCAAGAACTCACAGGAGAAAGTATCAATGATCTTATTTCAACCTCGTTTAGTGTAAGTCGATCTTTAATGTCATCCAACGCGATTACAAATTACAGACAAATACATATACTCAATTATTTTCAGGCTGGAAATTTGCTTCCGTTCATACTTCGGTTGCATGAAAATTCTACAAAAGTCATTGAGGTATTGAGACAAATTTTTGAAATAAAGGGATATGAAAAGACCGACTTGAATCCACGGCAGTTTGTTGTAAGGAAATTAGTTCAAAATAAGACTATAATTTCCAATTAGATTTCACACATAGATTAACTAGATTTCTATATTACATTTTAACTTTTTTAGATCAACAGTCTTGCTTCTTCTTTGCACGGTATTCTCGTCAGCTTGGAAAAAATTCTTCGTCTAAAATATGACGTGTTCCAACAAAAAAGTGTTATAGCATCGCTTGCTACATTTATCAACTTGTTAGGAGCAAAACATATAAGACAGTTTAGGTATATGATTCTGGTCATGTTGCGAACTGCTATAGGACTCAAATGGCCCGGATCGAAAAAATTATGCTGCGATGCTATCGATGCTTTTGTTCGCAAGTATGTAATTTTATATTAAATTTTAATTTAAACAAAAATGAAACCCAAATTCGTTTTAAATTTTGAATATTATTCTAGTCTTGCCGTCGAAGATCTGGGTCCACTCCTACCTACTATCTGCATTTCAATGGTTCCACTTTTAGAGTACTGTCCTAGAGAAAGCAATCAGATCTTTGAGTTCCTTATCATACAAAATCAAAAACCCCTATTGCCATTCATTTCAGAACTTTTCTTTGTCAACGATCTGAAAATTTCTAGCCAAATTGCTAATGTGATCAAATCAAGCATCCGAAGTGCAAAGTAAGATTAATTTATTTAGTAGAACAGTTGATTGTCTTAATATATATTTATTGATCAATTATTATTATTATTTGTACAGGCCTCGAAGTACTAGCAAAAATTTGAAAATGTGGATCAAACGCATCAAGCATGAGATTGAAGAAATTCGGCTCAAAGCTTTTAGCCATCTGCAAGAATTTCTTGCCAACAATCGTAATGAGATCAACGAGATGATTGTCGGAGACACGTTCGCTCATCCATTAATAAATGATGTAAAATTTCGTTAAATTTAATTTCAATTTCAAACTTTCTTTAAACTGTTACACGAAATTTTATATTATTAAATATAATGTTTACATAATTTTTCACTATTTTTTTGCAGTTGCTCGATGCACTTCTATTGGGTTGTCAAGATAAACAAGAAACAATTCGCCTGGCAAGTGCTGAATGCATAGGAGAAGTTGGTGCTGTAGAACCTCGGCTTCTTAAACGCAGAATTATTACTAGAGGTTTCTTTAACTTAATAAATAAATTTAAAAAATGACAAAACAATTTTATCTCATCGTTAACATTTCAGAGGCCAATAAATTCATCGGCGCTATTGATGGAAATTTCGCGTATGCTGCACTGGAAGAAATGATCAGAGCTTTACAAAGCGACAGAGGATCACAAACCAACATTTTCTCTATAGCAATTCAAGAAATCTTGAAAACATTTCGCATAGCACCACAAGAAAAGAATCAGATCTGGAAGATGTTTACTCCAACTGAACAGCAACTAATAACACCTTTTTTAACGTCGCGTTACAATTTGCCTAACGATGAGACCAATATCCCTCATCCCATTTATGGGTTATTATAATTTCTATTTTGTTTCTATTTTTTTTATTGTAAATCCAATACAATATTTTTTATTTTTCATCAGATCTGAAGCCGATTCAACATATGAAACATGGACTTCCAATTGGGTTTGCAGTATGTCAAGAAACATTCAGAATTCTGAGCTCAGAGAAATGCTTGCGAATTGCAGACTGGCTTTTCAACAAGACATTAAAATAGCCATTTTTTTCATGCCTTATATTGCAGGTATTTTATGTTTGCTGATTAGTTAATTGCAAAGTGATGATAATCATAAAAACTTAATAAATAATTGTTTGTACAGTTGAACTGATTACAAAGGGCAAACCTGAGCACTGGAAAAAATTACTGGAAGAAATGATGACTGTGGTGAAAACTAAAGAGCAATCGGTTGTCGATCAAATGTTACTGGATTATTTTCCATTTCGATCAGAATCATTTGCAAAAGTGAGCTCTGAAAAAGTTTCCGATGAAACTAGACGCGTTCGTTGTTCGCAGGTTGTTTTTCACGTCCTTGATCATTTGCAAAGGTGGCTCCAAGAACAGCTACTGAACAAAAAGTGCGATAGTTCCAAACTTAAAGCAATGCAAGGTAAGAATTTGTATCACTAAAAAATACTGTTTTCAAGGTAAATCTCTCTCTTAGCTTTTTTCAGCGAGGTGGATTTTTTGTCGCTGGCAATTGGGGCCTATCAGTCGGATGAGTATCACAGAGCTGTGCTGTACCTTGAAAAGCACATGACACTGAAAAATAAAACAGTATCTGAATCACTTGAGGGGACTTTATTAGCGGTGCTCATTAATTTGTACAATAAGATGATAATATACAGATATGTTTGAATAGAATCTAATAGATAATTCTTCTCTTCTTTATAGAAAACTTACACACAACTAGAAGAAGCAGATTGCGTAGCAGGAATTTTGAATTCACAAAATGACCAATCATTGGAGAAACAAATGTTGTCTCACAATGTCTCAGGCCAATTACAGGATGCGGTATCTTGCTACGAGGTTCTTGTGAAAAATGTCAACACGAATGCAAAGTATTTGCAGGGAATGATACAGTGTTATATTAACTTGAACCAGCCCTGTACATCTCTGGCAATTATGCAAAGTGCAATTAAAAACAAGTAATTTCATTATTTCTACACAAAATTGTATTCATTCTAGCGTACATTTAATTATTTTTATTTTCATTTCCTTTTTCTTTTCTTTTTAGTCCTGAACTCGAACCTATTATAAACGAAAGCGAACCATTTTGGAAACTCGCCCACTTCGGTATGCTGGACGACCTGTCAAGCAAAAGTATCAAAAATAAAGTTCTTAATGATCTGAAAAATGGTATCAAGCCAGATTTGCTTTCGGTGAAGAAAAATTTGGTGTCAATGTTGAGGTCTCCCTCTCATCCGGGAGCTTACCAAGAAAGTTACACGGCTATAATGAAGTAATGAAAATTAAGAATTAGAACGTTTTAATTAAGATTGTTATAAATGTTTAATTTGGTTTTGTTAAATCACAGGTTACACGCTTTGAGCGAATTTGAAAAAGCCAACGTAATAATGATGAACAATGTGGAAAATATGCCGAAAGTTTTTGAAGAGTGGGACAAGCGCGGACAATTGGTCAGAGCATTCCGAGGGCAAGAATTTTTGCTAAAAATGCGACGCACGATTTTGGATCTGGCATTAAAATTGTACACTGAGAAGAAAGACACAGTTAGTACAGTGTTGAAAGATGAAATTGGAGAGTTGTGGCTCAAAAGTGCGAGAATCGCTCGGAAGTATGAAATCCTATCTAATTTTTTATATCATTTCAAATTCAGTATATTTTAATAGTGAAAAAAATGTATGGTTTAATATTGACATATTCATGTGTTTAGGGCTGGTCAGTACCAACAAGCCTATGGCTACATTCTATCAGCCAGCGATTTTTGTGCTCCTCAAGAGTTATACGTCGAACAAGCACAACTATACTGGCAAAAAGGTTGCCATTATGAAGCCATCAATATTCTCAAACGATGCTTGGACAATTACTTCAAACCGACGTCTTATTATAAACAGTTGCCCTCCCAGGAACTTATCGAAGAACGGAAACAGTGTGCAAAAGTATACAATAACGTTTATCACCGTTTAATTTACTTCTTCTAAATTTATTTACAATTTTTTCTATTTTTTACAATTGATCTTCCAGACTAAGATGTACTATGCGAAATATAATGACAAAACAGCAAGTGTCGAGATAGCATCCAATTTGAAAAACTACGAGGAAGCACTCACGGTGTGGGGAAACTGTGAAAAAAGTTGCGTCGCCTTTGCAGAATATTTTGAATCAATTGTCGAGAAATTCAGCCTTGCCGACAAAGATGATGAAGGAAGGTTGGTTTTGAAATAATAATATTAAGTTAGAAGGGTGATACGAACACAAATTGAGTACATTATTTTGTTTTTAGAAATTTTCAAGAGAAGATGATCATTTATTATGGACGGTCATTGCAGTACGGTTGCAAGTACATCCACCAATCAATGCCAAGGATGTTGACTGCCTGGATAGATTATGCTACGAGACTGACAGCAACGCCATCCCCGAGTCAAGAGAAGATGGAAACTTTGAGAAAAATGACTACAAATATTGGTACATTTTGGAGAAAAAAATTAATAAACTAGAACATTAAAACAAATTTGAATATTTATAAAATATATTTCATATTATCATTTCAGAGGTTTATGTTGTGCGAATTCCAGCGTTCATGTGGTTCTCGGCTTTTACCCAGCTTGTCTCCAGGATAGGCCATCCTGCAAGTCAAGTGCAAACAACTCTAATAATGATTCTGGTCAAAGTGATTTTCGCTTATCCTCAACAGAGCCTCTGGATGATGGCATCAATTCGAAAGGTAATAAAGTTTTTGTTAAAAATATTGCAAATGATTCAATGTGTATATAATAAAAATAATTAACAATTCATTTCAGGTATCATCGAAAAGAATCAAAGATGCCTGTACTAGAATTTTGGAAGATGAAAAGTTAAAAAGTTTGAGCACCCTTATTCGAGACTTCAAAAGACTTTGGGATATGCTCATTGAATTGTCAATGACCTCGATACCAGAAGTGAGTATATTTTCTTCAATTTTTATTCGGTCTATTCATTTATCACTAACATTATTTGAGAAATGTTGAATAATTATTCGTGTATATAGGAAACTTCTAGAGTTAGAGTAACTTCTTTATCGCCCGGGTTACCACGTTTACTGTCATCTTCAACGTTTAGTGCCATCATGATGCCCATCACCAAATACTTACAACCCCGGCTGCCAGCTAAAAATGAAAATTTTCTTCAGCATCGTCCTTTCCCGACGTAATTTCTTATTTTGTCACGTTATTTTCGATGTTTCAAAATGTTCAATATGAAAGTAACATTTATATTTTTGCAGAACATGGCATCAAATAACTGGAATCGAAGATGAGGTTACAGTTCTGATTTCATTGCAAAAGCCACGAAAAATTACGCTCAACGGAGCGGACGGCGGCAGCTACGCGTTCATTTGCAAGTACAAGGACGATTTGCGCAAAGATTTTCGATTCATGGAGTTCAATCACATCATCAACAAATTTCTGCAAAAAAATGTCGAGTCTTGTCAGAGACGTCTGTACGTCCGCACTTACGTACGTTTTAAAAAATCATAATTTGCAAAAAAATTACATTTAATTTATCTTTATTTATTTATGACATTTAATTTATATCTTTAATTAATTTTTATCTAGAGTGTCATACCATTGACTGAAGAAGGTGGACTGATAGAATGGGTGCCGAATCTGATTGGGTTCAGACAGATTGTTATGGGCTTGTACGTGGATAAAGGCATTCGTTGTGTGAAAAAATCCAAACTGAGTTTAGTATTTTTTTTTTAATTCCAATAATTCAAATTAAACATTAATTAGAATTAACAATTTGTGATACAAAAATACTTTCTTCTTCTTAAATGATACACTGTTTTCAGGCGTCCATGATCCGCTTGAGCAAAAAAAAAAAGTATACCTTGAGGTGTATTTACCAAGTTATCCTCAAGTCTTTGGAGAGTGGTTCAGCATTAAATTTCCAGATGCTTATTCATGGTAACAGTTAACATAAATGAGCAATTCTTTTTACTGAAAATATACTTTTTTAGATACTTATAAACATTTATAAGAATGTTATTTTGTCGGTCTGATTAAAAATTAAATTTTAGTGACTTGAATTTTGATTTTTAGGTACGAGTCTCGCACAGCTTATATCAGAACTACGGCAGTAATGTCCATGGTGGGTTACGTGATGGGATTAGGCGATCGACACGGAGAGAATATTAATTTAGACTCTACCAACGGCGACTGTGTTCACGTTGATTTCAGTTGTTTGTTCAACGCTGTTAGTATTTTCTTTTATTAATATATAAATGTTACCCATGAGTATAGATTTATAATATTCGTTTTTTTTTATTTTGCCAAGGGGGAAAAGTTCCAATGGCCGGAGCTAGTACCTTTTCGATTGACCCCAAACATGATCCACGGAATGGGTCCTTTAAAATTGGAAGGCCCGTTTAGAAAAACTTGCGAAACTACTTTGAGAGTTTTGAGAGAAAACTCAAGAACGTTGATCAGCGTGTTGACTCCATTTCTTTATGATCCAATGGTGAAATGGAAGAATCAAAAACGTGGCAACGATGACAAAGAGACGACCAATGCTAATGTTAGTATTTATTTACTTATCAAGTTGTGCATTTTTCTGTGTTAACTATCGTTTCTTTCAGGCTGTGAAAGATTTGCAAGCAATCGAGTTGCGTTTAAAAGGCCAAATCAAGTCTTTGTCGAACGTCGTTCAGCTCAATTTTAGCGTGGAGGGCCAAACAAACTATTTGATCATGGAAGCGATCTCCGTTGACAATCTTTGTCAAATGTTCTTCGGTTGGGGAGCATACATGTAAATAGTAACTTGTTAAATTGTAAAATATAATGTAATTGTAATAAGTTGAATTTCGAAATAAATTATTTTTTGTACTTTGCTAAATGAGGACAGAGTTTGATATTGTTTGAAAACCACTTTTGAAATAAATTTGTTATTTATTAAATCTAAAGTATTAAATATAATTATAAAAGTAAATAAACATTGAGATGCTTGGTTGTCGTGAACAGCTGCAGCTTTTTTAAAGTACATGTTTGTTTTCTTTTTTCTTTACAAATTTAATTTAATCTGATACATTATCATATCAGGTACCAAAATTTTTTGCGATTTAACAAAATAAATTTCATCGATAAGCTGGATTGATGTTATCAATGTCTTTTATAAGGATGATGATTAATTTGACAACAAAATTAATAGTCCAACGCTTATTTTATCTTCTTTATCACTAAGCAATCGATAACAAAAAGTTTAATCAACTGAGAATTAGAAAAGAGAAACAAAAAATTGATTTGATTGATTCTAATTGAAATAATTCCACCTCATATTTGTACATTGAAAAACAGTTTTAATTGATGATCCTCAACTTTTTACTTTACTCAATATGTGGCAAAACCAATGTTTGCCAAATTTGTTGTTTACTATTACTAATGTAGAATAATGACGTGTGGTAACAATTCACAAACAATAGTGCAGCTCTTAATGATTGGAAACGTAATGCAAATCTCAAAATATAACGACAATAGAACTTTTTTTTTGTTTTTGAAACTAAACAATTCAAATGAAAGTAACTGAACAATTTAATTGAATCCATTGGAGCGCAAAGCATTATTAGTAGTCAAGATTGTTCACATGTAAAACTTCACGGTGGTTTAGTCCGGCTTGCAACAGAGTCATAAACTCTTTGCAAGGATAAAGAATTTTTCGTGGAAAACTCGTTGTTATTTCAAAATTTACAGGTGAGTCCGGTTGACTGAAGATCCAGTGGTATACGTCCTAAAATAAAATTTAAAGTTATAGAAAAGTCAGATGTACAGAAACCAAATGTAAATTATAAGAATCCAATCATCAGACTTACTTGGATTGTATCCGATAACAAAAATCGTCTTTTTACAGTTCTCTCTCCCAACTTAATTTGAATATGACACGCATTGGGATTTGAGGAATCTGGTTCCAAAGGTATCTTCTGTGACGTCTCTTCTTTCTCTTGCTTGATTTGTTGAATCTTCATTTCTTTTGCATTTAACTCCGCTACCCTCTGCGCTTCTTCTTTCTCGCGAACGAGACGCTCCTCTTCCCTCTTCCGATCTTTTTCTTGATCAGCCCTGAGTGACTCTTCGTACGCTCTGTCTTGCTGCTGTCGTAATGATTGTGTCGCGCTGCGCTCAGCCCTGTTAAAATTCAGTTAAAATTACAATCAAAATAATTAATAATCAAATTTTAATATTTCTATATAAACATTTTAGTTTCACCTATCCTGCCGGGCTTGTACCAGATTTACTTCATTAACTTCTATGATAGTTTGTAACCGAGAAATCAGCTCAGCTGAAGATGGCAATCCTTCCATCCTGAAAAATATATTTGTTTGTTTGTTTGTTTTTTTTAATTCTATAAAATGACAAAAAATTTGATTTAAATCACAAGGAAAATGTTTGTTCTTACTTTCCTACAATGGTCATTCGATTATCCTTAAGAACGATGAGAGCTAAAAAGGGATAAGATCCAGATTTTAGAGCTTCGCTCACTTTATACCCTTCACCTGATTGTACATTGCAAGCCCAGAACAATGTGTTCGAATTAACAAACTGAACTACTTCAGTGTCTCCTAAAGTGTTTCTGCAAAATATAATTTTATACATTAATTTTTTTGAAATATAAAGTAAAATGAAAATGAATATAATTCTAATGATCAAGATAAACGTAGGCTTAGATTATGAGTAAATTACCTGCACCATTCATCCGTGAGTTGTGAATCGTTTTTGTGTAAATATACAAGTAGAAATCGCAATTCTTGTTTAGCATCAGACAATGCTTGACTGTAAGAACCTTGGTAAAAAACTGGATGACTGGTTCCGTACTGCTCTTCGTACGATCTGATGAAATTCATGACATCTTCCACTGGATCTGAGGATACTGTTAACGAAAAAAAATTTAATGACCACGATCCGTTTGGTTCATAAAAAATTATCTTTCAGAAACAATTTAGAATCGTTTGGTTATTACCTGGTCTCACATTTGTCCTAAATAAAGCAAATATAACTTGAAAAATATTCGCTATAATATTGTAGAAAAAGTTAAAAAGATAAGATCCTCCGCCACCAGTGATGCCCGAACCACCCGGCTGTCCAAAATAAATTCTGGAGCTTGCATCTTCGACAACAGGTGGTGGTCTTGCACGAGAATCTTGTGCGTACATAGACGGCCGTCCTTCATATAAATTTAGTTGTTCCTGAAATACCGACTTATTAATTTTAACTATTCTTTTCATAAATTATTCTACCTGATTTGAATGTCAATTTTTTATTTATCATTTGTATGCCTATCTTGTACTTTGTATATTCTTTGAATTTTCAATTAGTTATTGGTTGATTGTTATCCAATTATTGGATACTGTTATATATAATAATTTATATATAACTTGGGCGTCGCATAATTGTCTATTTTGAATAATTGTTTGTTTTTGATAAATCTATTTTAACATAATAAATTCAACTAACAAAAACTTGAATTTTCAAACATAAAAGAACCGTTGAAACAAGAAATCCATTTATAAAAGTAAAAAAAATACATGAAAAAATAAATACACAAATAAAAACAGAGCTTTCATGCTTCGATACCGTAGCAAGTGGATGATTCATCAAGTTGTAAGACAATCGACACAGTGAGCCATGGATAAATCTACACCTATTGTAGATATTGTTTATTGGTAAAAGAGTTGTTGAAAAAAAAAAAACGCATCACTCACTTGTACGGCCACTTCCAGGTTCCAGTTGTGACGTTGCAAAACGTCGCGGCATATTGATAAATCTTCAATTCTAGTGAGATCCTAAAAGGTATACAAAAATGATAATGATTAATAAAAACAAGTGAAACATATGTACAATTTTTGTTCATCATGGAACATGTCCGGGTGGAATGAATCAATGAGAGGGAGGGAGAGCGAGATAGATCAAGAATTATAAATCACCTGAAACTGTAAAATTTTTTCGATTTGATCACTGCTGAGTTCGTCTAAAATATCAGCCATGTTTGAAGGTTTAGTCCTCGGCCAGGGTAAAAATAAACAAACTCATCGGTCGACACGCTGGACGGCTCTCAGGTTGGAATAACGATGATTCGAGTCGAAGCGAGCGGGCATCGGAACGACCACAACATCAACAGTTAACCTAACACTCAGTGCGCTGTTTTCGCTTTGCGGTCAGATGCATCGATGGTGGTATCTCGTTCAGTCTCAATCCGTCAGCGCTCCACTGACAAAACATGTCTCATAAAGCCATGTCAACCTTCGGGATATCCCTGTTTCGGCCAATTGCGTGTCGTATTTTTCTTCTCACAATCCACAAGTCACAACACACACGATTTCTTTCACGACAAGACTAGTCTCATTATCCTCCTCACTGCGCATGTACCAGTCAATCAAAATTTGGCGCGAGATTCAAAACGTAACAAAATCCTAACCTCAAATCAAGAGGTAATTTCACATTTTTTTATAAACAAAATAGATTTTGTTGGCATCTTGAGGTGGACAAATTGTATCTCAATTTTTCATTATTCAGCCAAAGATGCAACTTAAGGGAAAACAATTAATTTGAGTTTTGTGCAGTTTCCTCCCCCCTCCTCTACTCCTTTTTAGGCCATTCTTATTTATATTATTATATTCAAATGTGTGGAGCGCACGTTCCGCGAGTGGACACAAATTTGATAATACAAAAGGAGCATCATCTAATCAATCGTGTGAATCAAAGGTCACCGCCGTAGTTACGTCAGCGATATAAAGTTTGAGCGAGGCAGCAGGATCGACATATTTTTATTTCGAAAAAAAAAAAAAAAAAAAAGAAACAATGAGTGGTGATGCGAATGTGTCAACCATGCAGTCACTCAAATCACTGCCTGGATATGATCTCGTTTGGTGGCTGTTTACAATTATTGGATTTCCGATCTCACTTCCCTGGCTGATCTATCATGTTTATTATTTATTGGTGAAAAAGAGGAAACAGTGTAACCTGAAAGGAAAGGTATGCAATTTTTGTTATTAACATACAAGGATACATGAAAGAAATATATTGTATAAGAGTATTGATACCGATGAAATTGCAACAATAGTAAATTACAAATAAAAAAAAATTGTATTAAATTTGTAGGTAGTTTTGATAACAGGAGCAAGTTCTGGATTAGGTGAAGCGTTGGCGCACATTTTTTACAATGCTGGTTGTAAATTGATTTTGGTCTCTAGAAGAAAAGAAGAGCTGGAACGTGTTAGAAGTACATTGATCAACACTTATGAGGTAACGATACAATTTGTTCTAAATTGTTACTATTGTCAATAATAAGAAACAAAAAGAGGGTAAATAAGAGTGTTTGTATTTACATTTTTAGACTGACCCAATTTATCCACCTATAGTTTTGCCATTAGACCTGAGCAATCTGAAAAAAATACCATCGGAGATAGAAAAAGTTGCCCAAGTCTACAATGGCATCGACATCCTTATTAATAATGCTGGAGTGTCATATAGAGGAGAGGTACTCACTACACAAATAGACGTTGATGTCAAAGTTATGAATATTAATTATTTTGCTGCGATTGCAGTTGCGAAAGGTAACTTGTTAGAGCATTAAAAGTTGATTTTGATGTTTCTTTTCATAAATGATGTTGATATTATACAAATTTTATTTCAGCTGTTTTGCCTACCATGATAAAACGCAAATCTGGACACTTGGTTTGTGTTAGTAGCATTCAGGGGAAACTGCCACTTCCGTTCAGGTATTGTTTATTAATTAAGAATAAAATAAATCTCTAAATAAAGAAAAAAGTGTCGATAATTGAATTAATTTGCTTTTTGACTAATAATTTTTAGGTCTGCATATGCCGCTTCTAAACACGCACTTCAAGCCTGGTCAGATTCAGCTCGAGCAGAATTGGCAAATAGTAACATCAAAGTCACAACAGTCAGTCCTGGTTATATTCAAACTCAGTTGTCAATAAATGCCCTGACAGACGATGGTTCGAATTATGGAGGTCAATTTTTATTCATATTCTATCATATTCATAGATATTCTATCTGTCATATTCTATCAGTCATATTCTATCTTCTATCTTGATAAAATTGTTCATGTGCACTGAAGAAAGTACTACAATATTTTAAATTGAAATAAATTAAATTTTATTTTTTCAGTGATGGACGAAACAACGCAGCAAGGCTACTCTACCAAATACGTCGCAGAACGGATATTGGATGCAGTATTGCTAGAGAAGAAAGATGTGTCGATATCTCCTCTCGTTCCAAGATTGGCTATTGGATTGCGATATTTATGTCCTCAGTTATACTTTTGGATTATGAACAGACGTGCAGCAAAAACCAAGAAAGAGAATTAATTAGTATCTACATGTGTTATTCTATGTAAAATGTACAGATTTATGAAGATGTTGTTAGATGTTGTCAATTATATTGTACATATTCTAACAAATTGTTGTTTATTACTTTCTACCAATCTATCATTTTTTATTTCATGTTTGTTACTTTTTCTCATTTTATTATTATTCATAATATTGTAGGGGCAACCGGCGTAATTGTGACATCCAGAATAACTTTTTTAAGTTTCGAACCTAATGTATTCTGGAATAATTTTATATAGATAAAGAAATGTGCAAATAAATTGAATTTTAATAAAAAAAATCAGGGTGTCACAATTAATGTTTTGTACAATGACTTCTTTCTCTGATTTTGATGATATGAATATATTTTGCAAAATTGATCATTTCATTTTACGGGTGTCCGCATTTTTTAGTCAGTCATACTTGAGATGCTCGTTCAGGGTTAAATAAGTACCACTGTTGTTTTTTTAAAACTATATACTTTATTTTTCCATAATACCGTGTTCTATGAATGCATAACATGTTTACACTATGTACATTGTAACATAATACGCTTACATGACGTCAATTTGAAGTATAATTCGTCAGTGCCTAACAAGCCACTTGTAAAACATTGTGTACAAATTAAAAACGTTAGATATCTACTTCTCATTATTATATACAGATGTTTGTCTGAAATAAATGACAGTTTTAAACTATAAAGCTTGATAGAAAATGCAAAAATAAAATGCAAAAATTATAGACTTTCAAGTATTATAGCAGGCACACTGTTTAATTGTTATATTATTTACACACTGGTATTTTAAAATGTAGATTCAACACAATAATTTTATCAAGATAATTTTTTTACCGCTTTGGAAGCATAAACTATATGAACAAATGCTGCTTTCTGTATCGATGTCAGTGAAATACATTTTCAGTTTTACAACTTTTTTTTATTGTGAATTTATCAGCAATCGAAATTAATCATAACAATTTTAATTCATCTCAAATGAGGGATTTCAATTAGTATCTTCTGTCCTTGAAACTTGAAGACTTTGAATTAATCGCTCATTTTACTCCCTTGTTACATAATATACCAATTTTCTGGATTAGATGAGGATTTTTTTTGTAAATGTTCTGAATTGAAAACAAGTTATATAAGATCTAAGTATATAGTGTTGTTGCGTTGGTTTATGTCATCTATGAATGAAATATACTCAGAAATTAAAGTTTCGAATTTTTTTTTTTTAATAATGCAATCTATCTCAAAAAATAAGACGGATTTGCTTTTATCAACATTTTATACATTTAAAAATAGAGATCGTTCGAAAATTATTTTTCAATTTAGGAAAATATTGCTATGTTATATTTTAGTCAATTTTATTTACATTTTTTCCCAGTTTGCAATTTGTTAAATTTTGGTTGGCAATATTCAATAAAAAAATATTGAATATAGTTCAAAGAGAAAAATGACGATGAAATGGTAATACGACTGCCAAATACTATTTGAAGTATGATTACAGAAAGACATCTTACTCGGACAAATGTTGGTATTTAAGTTCTAAAAAAATCCTATTATAGAATTTGAACATTTCGAATGAGCTTTCTATAACTATTAACCACTAAAGTTTTTTGAAACTTTGTCCATAAATGTCTTTAATATTATCTTAGTTTTTTTGACCACACAACACTTGCAAAACAATATCTTTTAATATATAAATGATGAATAGATAAAAATATTGGATTTGCCTGAACCAGGAAGAATACAATTTGTTGCGACTCGTATAATTTTTATTGGCCGTGATGAGTATACGTTGGCAGTGTGTGGGAATGAATAAAAAAGACTCATAATATTCCAACAGCTAGTTTAATAATTAAAAATATTATTTTCAATAACAATAGTGGATTTATGCGTGCGATCAGTCCGATATAAAAAAAAAATTGATATCAAATTTTGCGCGTGAAATGTCATGACGTTTGTGTTCACCTTCACAATGTATATAATAAAATGCATCATCTTTGGATGCAGAATTAAAATCGAGCAATGTAACACGTTTCGCAGACAAACTTTGGTTCAGTTCCGCTTAATCAACTTGGTTGTTCGATCGATCTTCACTTTTTTTCTTAACAAAACAAAAATATTCATAATTGTTCGCACTTTTGTTTTCTAATATTCTCATTTGTTTTGTATTTTCTGTACAACTTAAAAAAAAACACACAATAAAATCATTTCGCTTTCACTCCTTTCAAAACAATTTTAAATTGTATTTTTCCCAATTCAACGACAACGCAGTTCATGAAAGATGTTGGATAAAAATTAAATCGATCAACCAAACGGTCATATCATATGCAAGTGAGATGATAAGCAATCAAGATTGTTGCGTCATTGTATCAATTTAAATTCTTTTTTTGGGTTGAATTTTTGTTCGCTGCAATTGTGCATCCTACCTTTTCGTTTTTGTTTTATTGAATTGACTCATTTGAGAGCCTGGTACACTCTCCAGACGCTTATTCCCAACGCCATGAGAGTCAGTGATGTGTGTAAAATTCGTCTTCTCCTGTCGTCTTTTCTTACTAGGAACGTTGGTGAAGATGGACCTAATACAGCGAGCAGCTCCATGTGGGGCAGCTTGCTCGTGTCAGTTTCCACTTGGTACTGACAACAAGGGTCGAACTGCCACGAGACAGTGTACAATCCACAGGTCACAAATGCTATGCAGCCGAAGGGTCCGCATATGTAGGCTCGATCTTTCCATATCAAACCTAAAACCAAACACAAATTAACAATTCAGCTCACTCTCTCTCTCTCTCTCTCTCTCTCTCTCTCTCTCTCTCTCTCTCTCTCTCTCTCTCTCTCTCTCTCTCTCTCTCTCTCTCTCTCTCTCTCTCTCTCTCTCTCTCTCTCTCTCTCTCTCTCTCTCTCTCTCTCTCTCTCTCTCTGTTTCAACAATTGAGCCAATCAAGTTTGCGGACCTTCAAGCGTTTTATTTGTTATCACTTTCTTGTTATTTGCATTTCATCCATTCATTGTCCGTACGTCGTAAATTCTTATCGGCGATTAAACTTGTGAGAATTTTTAAAAAATTTTCCATTTCAATTGTAACAAAGAAGTTTAGCATTTGCTATTCATTTTTTTTTTCATAACACTCTTGGTAACTTGTCCTAATCTTTTTAATGATAAATGTGAAGTAATTTCTTGAACTAATAAACTTGTTTACTTTTTGGTTTCAATGTTTGACTCATATCAAGCATTAAAAATAGAACTTTATAAAAAATTTATTACTTTGGTATTTCTCATCTGATTTTTAAATCTTCAATACCTTTGGTATGTTTGCTCTATGATTTATTGAATTTCATTTAATTTGTCCATTATTGTTAAACTTATAAAAACAAAGCATACCAGTAACAATAGCTGCGAGACCAGCTACAGCAGCCGTCTTATGAAGACAATTGCCTACAGCTATCCACCTGGAGGTTTCATCGCCCAATTTGGTTGGTTCTATAACAATTAAGCTATATTCTGCCTCGAGGGCCCTCTCCAGCTCATATTCGAATGTCTCGTGGGCATTCTCGCTGTCGTAAACCTCTCTAATAATAAATACATTTAAATTTTCCCTGCAACAGAAAACAAAAAAATATCTTACATCCTTGTCGGATCGGTTCATCAATCGCGGCAACACAACAGCCAATCAATAACTCAATCATCCTTGCTACCACGTTATGTAAGATCAGTGACTTTTGTTCGTCTTGTTAATTTTGTTATAAACCCTTTTTGGATATTTTTTTTGTTCCTTTCCTCAAACACAAAAGTGTGTCAACGGTCAGACATCGATGGCCAAGTTGTGAACACGGCCGAAAACAATCGATTGTTTTGTTTTGTTAAATCCTTTTCCTATAACAACAAGTCATTGTCGCGTTCTTTTTTGTCACAGTTGTTGTGCAGGGACCGAATTTGAGACAAGCGACAAGCCGATAGCGAACAATTGTAAGCACTTGAGGAGAGCAAGTGCAAATAGGTTACGAAGCGCAGTCGTTGATGTCGAGCGGCGGCGGCGATTTGAAGGTTAGCTTGAAGGGCACGTGTGTTGCGGTCGCAGCTAAATGGTGTGGCGATAATAAGCCAGTGCACCGCTCGGGAACGCGATTATTTTAAATTAATTTTACGAACCTGTCACCCGCTTCATCTACCATTTTGCGGAATCAGTGGAAACACCAAGTGGAACAGCGTCGAACGAACCGGATCACTCGCAAACGAGATGAATGGCGAACGAACCGGATACGTTCAACAGCTGATATCGGAGATCCATAATTTTGTTGATGTCTCTTTTGACTCGAGCAGTGAGCAACTTTGACTTGTAATTTTGAAAGCCTGTTTGTCAATTAAAACAAAATTTGAAACAACACATTGAGATTCAAAGACAAAACAAACATTCATTTTTGTTATTGTTCAGGAGAAAAATTTTGAGGTTAAAATTTGCAATTTTTTTTTTTTTCAGGAGGTTACATTGGTTTCAAAATGTTGGCGCATTTCTGCACGTTTTTGGAATGAGTATTTGGGAACAGGCAAAGTCTATCCTTTTGAGAACAGAGAGTTTAGTGGAAGGACGAGGTGAATATTTAAAAAGTAATTTGCAGTTGTCCGTCGCACGTGTTTCAGGCGTAACGGTTAATTTCGCGTGTTATAATGGAGAATAATGTGTTGCTGCGGTGCTATTGTATTCTTGAATGTGTACGCTGCTTAATAATGCACGACGCATTATAGGTGTACGTGCTGTTCGGAACGGAATCATAAGTACCATGAAAGGCAAGAAACATATTATTGGGAGTGGATGATGAAAAACAAAACGATTGGATTTTTTTGATGTCCTTGTTTTTTTTCTTTTTTTTAGATTTTTCAAAGAGGTTCTATATCAACTTCTTAGTCAAACTGAAAGATACAGTTTTGCAATTTGAATTTTTGGTTTGTATTCATTTTTAGTTCAACTTTTATTTTATTCGCATTGAAATTAGTTTGAAGGAAATTATTTTTTACTACATTTGAATGTTTTTTTTTTTTTTTTTTTTTTTTTTTTTTTTTTTTTTTTTTTTTTTTTTTTTTTTTTTTTTTTTTTTTTTTTTTTTTTTTTTTTTTTTTTTATCCTGAACAAACAAGTATGCATGAACTATTTTTATGAAAGAGTAATAACAGCTAGTTAAAATTGCAGAATTGTCGTCTTGATAGGTATTTAAGATAATTACAAAAGGTCGTAGGCCCAAAAAATAAAGGAAATGGAATACAAACAAGGCATACTGATAAACATAAATTCCTCACTTTCATTCTGTAAAATAATTGCTGTTTATATTGAAGTACATTCTGAAGTTCTTTTTATTTCACAGATATGACGCTCGAACTTTTCCTCTGTTAGCTAATCGAGACAAATGTTTGTACTGCAGAAATATATATATAAAAAAAAGAATAGTTCCAAAAAAGTTCCTCTGAAAAGAATATAAAATCTAGTATTCCAGTTATTCTCACATCGTAGAAACTTGACAAAAAAATGTCATTACATCTGATATGACCAGAAATCATATACGAGATATCATTTTGCAGAATTCAGACACCAAATTTGAATTGCAAAGGTGTAAGTAGTTGGCAAAATAAGTGTGCAAATATTTTATGAAGTAAAATGAATGAATTTTGAGCTGTCTCATTGATCAATAACCAATTTAGAAAATGGATGTTACATGTATTTGAATGTTCATAGCAGGTGGATAAGTGCGGATAAGATTCGAAGCTGGTGGTACCGCGGCACCGACGATCAGGAGGTGGCGGTTGGTTTCACGTGGAGTACTTGATCAATCCCGGAGATGTCGCGAGGGGCGCGACTTTCTCCTGGCCTGGAGAGCTGGTTAATTGGGCGCGCGCGGTACGGATCGGGTGGAGCATGCTCCGGTCTGGCTGGCAGTCGATAAGCGGTCGTGGTTGGGAGCGGAGAGAGAGCGCGCTGCTGGACGCGCGCGTGTGTGAGAGTGTGTGTGTGTGAGAGTGCAGAAGAAGCTAAGCTGCACGCTTCGAGTGCTTTTTTTGTTGTTTGCGGCCGGGCGCGGCCGCGACATGGAGCGCAATTCGCCGCGCACCAGCAGCTGGCCCGAAAAGTCTCGCCAGGCAGCAGCGGCGTGCCGCGACTCGGAACGCGGCGACGGCTGAGCTGCCAAACTGACAGCGACGCTGCTATCGCACGTGTGTCGGCGAAGTGCGAGAGCGGGCTCTTAAGGCGACTCTGCACGAGCAGCATATGTGCGCAAAGAGAAACCCGCGCGCGTATCGAGGTTACCTCGTGGCTCAAGGTCGAGGTACCGTAACCGCCGCCCGTCGTTTGTTGTTGTTTGTTCAACTGGCGTGGATAGTTTAGTTTGTTGCACACCTCTCGATGCCGTTGTGTCGTCGCGCCACGGCCATCCGACTTTGCCGCGGCCGCTGACCATGTCGGGCGGTTCCGCGTGTGCATCGCGCGGCACTGGCGCCGAGTGCAGAAAATTTGCGCCCAACATTTTCAATAAGAGCAAATGCAGCAGCTGCTTCAAGCAAAAGGAGGAGCACACAGCTGAGGCTCTCGAATCGAACAGGGTGAGATGACACGATCCATCCTTTTTATCTAACCCCTTCGTCAATTGCGTTTGTTCGTCCCAGTGTGTAACGTCAAGTGCACTTGTTCTGTTATTGCTCTCTCTGCGTCCCGGACAATCCAATTACATGCTTTCTTTCCTGCCCCACTGTGTCAACAATACAAGTCAACGAGATGTTGCAGCGGGGCAGTGTCACAAGTGCCGCTCATTTCAAATAGCCCGCCGGCAATACACTTTTTGTATCGCAAACATCTGAATATGCCGCACTTTTATCTCGGATGTTAATATTGGACGTAAACAATGTTTTAATTCGGTTAGACGAACCGCTATATCGTTTCGACAAATCCAGACTGTTGCAACAACAGTTATTTTCGACTCAAAACATTTACCCTTTTTGGCGTATTATTATTGTTTACACGTTGGTCATACTGGTACTGCCAGTATTTCCAGTCTTGATTCTTGTTTAACCAGTTCACTGTTTTTCTTTCTTTTTTTTTTTTTTTTTTTTTTTTTTTTTTTTTTTTTTTTTTTTTTTTTTTTTTTTTTTTTTTTTTTTTTTTTTTTTTTTTTTTTTTGTTTTTGAAAATAAATATAGATAGAAAATAGGTTACATGAATCTTGCTAGAGCTTACATCTGGAGTCCGAGAAAAGTCCTATCGCAAGATCTAAAACTCGGAGCACCTGTCTCACATTACGAGAATTTTCCCAAGTCATTTTTTTTTTTTTTTCGTTCTTCAACACGAATGATTTCCATAAAGTTGATCAGTGCCCGTGGAAAAATATAGACGATGAATTATTTATCAACCGTTGAAGAATAAAATCGATTAATTACTTTTCTCGCCCCCACCCTCCCGCAGTTCATAAAGATGCAAATCGATTTACAAATTTTTAATGCGTTTATTTCATTTCGATATGAGAAAAAAAAATGTATAGAATTCCGTCTCTGTAATGGAGTTTGATTAATCGTCAGGTAATAAGTAATTAGAAATATTTTTCATGTAAAAATAAACTAACTTATTGGCTTATCTTCGGATTATGAATATTCATTAGAAATATCACAAAATTTACAAATACATTCAAAATTTATACATTTCATGTAAACAAAAATGTTTTGATTTTGTGTCATAGATGCAGGTGAATGATTAAAAAAAAAAAGCAAATGAATAAATAAGTAAAGATAAATAATATAATTTGATTTAAACACTGATAAGAAGGTTATATTTTCTTTTCAAACTACACTTTTGAGTTGGTGTTTGTTTAAAACAAATACAACTATGGAATTAGGATCAATATTTTGACAACGCCGGTGTTTTCACTGTCGGGTGGAAAAAAAAAATTTAGAAAGTCATGATTTCGTAATTGATCAAACCTTATACTGTTATATAAATTTGAGTTTTTCACCTCTCAGCGATTCAGAGGAAACGGTTTTTCTTGTCCGAACAAATATAGTTTTACGTTTCATATTAATTCAATAGCGAGCATAGCGATAGCTTGGAATCTGAATATGTATGTTTTATTTAGCTTACAAAATGGGATTTTATGACAGGAATCAATAGTTTTGATTGATGATCGATTGGAAAAAGATGCAAATTAAGTGCAAGGAATCTTGGTGACATATTTTTTTTTCAGTTGTTGAAAAGAGAGACGGTGGGAGAAGTTTTGAAAGGTTTGAGAAAAAAAGTGATAGACTTTATATTCACGCAGCGGTATCAAGAAGCCCCGCCCACATTCGATGCCGTATGAAACGGAATGTGAAGTGTGAGGCCGCGGGTATAAATATCGTGTTTTAGGTGTCTCGACAGTTTCTAACATAATCGCAATGACTTTGGCTAGCGTGAATAAATCACACCGTTTGATGTGAAGCTGTAATAACAAAAATTCGAGATGAATGCGTTGCTCTGATCGAAGATTATTCGCTTTCGTAGGTTAAAAACTATTCAACTTGAGCGTGATACGAAAGTTATTTCAGTCAGATACTTTTTATTCAAAAGCATGAAACTTCAAAATATAAAATAAAAAGTATATTCAATTACGGAATTTGTTCGGACAAAAAATGTACATATAAAAGTATTTATATATGCACACATTTATGTTGCATAAATGTCACATGAATGGCTTCGTATATGGCTTCACGTGCAGCATATATGGCAGCATATATGCAGGTATATATTTCTTTTTGCTTGGATGAACAGTCTGAAACAAATCAGTCTCCGGCATATTTTCAAAAGTTTTGTAAATCCGATGGCAGGAATTTGATTCAAGTTAAAGTTAAAGTTAACAAATAAGTAACAATTTGATCGGAAAAGTTTTGGGTCGGCGTTTGGATTGTGGGCTGGGACAATATCTGTCAGATTGTCACACGTGGTCGAGGCGGCCCTCGTGCTACCGCAAATTACGGAATGCCTTCTTGCGACCTGTTCTGGGTGCATTCTTGCGCGCACCTCGCACCCCGCCTCCTCGCCGCGTCTCTTTCTTTTTTTGTCTCGCTTGCGAGATCGTCTTGTTTTGCTCGTCACTCCGAGCGCTCTCCGCTTCTCCACGCCGCAAGATGCAACCAAACTTTTCTCAAAAGCAAGCCTTTTTAAAATAACCCAACCGACGTGGATAACGACGACAGAAGTAACGATTGAAATAATGAAATTGACCATAATGAAATGTTGATTTTCAAAATGAATAAAAATAAAACAATTCAGATAAACCATATAAAAGAAACATCGAGAATCTAATAAACAAATTTGTTTTATATAATTGCCGAATTAACAATTCAAATTTTTTATCGAACAAATTGGAGCGACTTCACATTGAGAGATTACGTGTCCTTAATAAATCTTCGCACTGACGTTATCAGGACCGATGAGTTGTCATTTTGCAATGATTAACAGGCAAATTTCAATTCGTAGGACGTTATTTTTTATTCTTTTTTTTTTTTTTTTTTTTTTTTTTTTATAGAGCGCCGCAAAATATTATTTTCTCGGCCTCAATTATATACATTGGCAGTCGGTTGATTCGTGCGGCATGTTTTCTTGTGTACAGATGTCATATACCTAATATACTCGACAAGTTTTTCTCTTTGGCGTTCTAATCTATTTGGTGCAACCGCACGCATCCACAAGGCACACATACATATAGCGATTCAAAATTTGTTTGCTCTTGAGACTTTTGAAATCGCTCAATTAAACGTTCTTCGCACTCTCTGTTCTAATTTTAAAACCCGCTGGAATACTTTTGTTCGAATAAATATAAATAATATAACGTTCAAACAAGGGAAAATAAAACGCACGGATGTAATTTTAGACTAAAAATCACATTATCGTATTTACTCATTCCACTTTTACAACCTCTTGTTCTTTTTCGAGGGGAAGCCTTTTAATAGAACGCGAACTTGGTCGGCTTCGCGTGAAGTTTGAACGAAAATTGAATTGAAAATGTGTGATGAACAAAAACAAAAAAAGAAAAAAAAAATTATGGCGAGCGAAAAATGTTTGGCGAAAAATCCGGCGGAATCGCCATTTGTGATACAAATGGCAAAAAGTTGAATTTCATTTACGTTTTGGCATTGATTTACGATGTCGTAACAGAGCGAGTTCATGCTGAGAAACATTGGGCGTTTTTAATTCGCGAATTGTCCGTGCGGCGTGCATTAAATATCGCTTTCTCGTGCACTAAAAATTTGCACCATTAATCTAATTTGAGGGCGAGTTAAGGTTAACGCAATTAGCCGCGTTCATTGCATTCTCTTATTGCGACGTCGAAATGCGATTTTGACCGTCTGAATGAAATTTATTGTTGATTGGTCACGCTGCTCGATTACAATAATTCCCTTTTAATGAAGTTTGATTATGAATAAACGATCGTGCGCGAGAGAGAACTTGTTTTCGCCAATTGTTACTCTCATCGAATCAAATGAGCAAATATTTATTAATCTGCTAAATTGTACAATTCATTAATATATAATTAATTTATAATTCTCAAGATACAGATCGGATGAGAATGTTATATCTACATCATTTATATAAGATACGTCAAACTTAACAAGATATTTTCATCGAATTTGAAAATTAAAGTCCAGATGATATATGGCAGTAACACAGCGCGTGTTTTTATTTACATAACTATTTTTTGTACACGTCGATGAATACGTGTATATGGACAATGTGCGATCGCTTTAACGATTTTTGTTGTATTGTGAAATTGTCAATTAAAGTTGCGTATGGATTATAAAAAAAAAAAAATTGTAAAACGGCACGCTCATACAAGCAAGAGGAGGATCTGCTAGAGGATTTGCAAGAAAAGTCGCGAGTACACACATCAATGACGGATATCTCGTCAGGTTTACATTTACGGAGTTTCACCTAGCGAGAATAGCGCGTTCGGAGTAATGCGATTTCCGCGTATACCAGCACCAGTACCTGCTCTTACTCTATCTCAAACATCAATGATACCTATAGAGCGCGCGCGCGGCTAATAAAAAACATTTTCAAAAGCCGGTTTCGAAATGATGCATTTTTTTTTCTGGTCGCATTATTTTTACACATCAAAAGGGATGACGAAATGGAAAAACGAAAATAAAAAAATGTTTTGTTGATTTGGAGATTGTTATCTGGTTGGGCCGGGCTATAAAACCGTCAATTAAGCGATTGAGATTTGAAATGGAAATATAGCGCAGCGAAATAATTGAAGCGTGTGAGTTAAACGTGTCGTCAAGTTTGCGCGTATATTCTTCTTTCAGACGTCAACGTTCATCGGCTTAACGAAGCAATCCATCCGATTCATATCGCTTCTCTTATTTTCTTCACTCGTCCAAGCGCGCCAGCCATAAACTTCCCACTAACTGACAATAAGTAGCCGCGCCGCCGCCGCCGCCGCCACCGCGGAAAGGGCTGCCGCGCGCACGCAAAGATGAAGGGTCAGAATGGAAAATGAGTTGCTCCCGCTTCGCCTCTCTCGCAACATCTTTCACCCGTCATCGCTTTCTTCGCCTTCGAGCGCCGTCGCGTCACAATTAGCTCCAACAACGCGACAATATTCCAGACACGATATCTCAAATCAAAAGCCTCTCGCGATATACAGCTGACCGATCAGACCAAAGAGGTTTTTGAACCATTATTCACAGCGATCAATAAGTCAGATGAAAATAAACAAATTTTCCCTAACATTTTAAAAACATTTGTCTGATATTCAGACATTTTTTGTTGATTTTTTTAAGTCGTGCCTTTTTGGTTGTTCTTGTTTTCCTGTTTCAATGCCTGTTTGCAAAAAAAAAAAAAAAAAAAAAACCAATCAAACATATCTTTTTGAAAAGTTTTCAGAAAAATTGCATTCACAAGTTTCGTTGCAAAATGTCTAGCATTCGGTTTCGCAAAAAAGAAAAGAAAAAAACGCGAATCAATATTCATGGACAGTCAATCTTCGCTGAACAATACCCTCGACACACACCATCAGGCCCAAGGTGACGCGCGACCCATTGTTTCAACGTGAAAACAAAATTCATTACATAAAATTAGTCATCCACTGGGATGACGACGTTCTATTAGACTTCGCGGGATTAGCGTTTATGGTCAAACGATTTGCAATCGTTCGCTGCAATTACAAAACTTGGTCGTCCCGCAATTTACATGCGCAATTTGAATTTGATTGTTTTCATTATTTTTAAATTGAATTATGTTGCTTTTTTTCCCATTGGAAAAAAAAAATGTATGTTTTCATTGGTAGGGCATTAATTTATCGTCTGGGAATGAAATGCAGAATAAGAGGAAAGGAAGGATTGAAAAAGAGGAGAAAAAGGCTGCGATGTGCGGAGGCTACTTGTATTTATGTGGAAACCCAATAACGAAGGGACGTCAAATGGCTGCTTTTAGAACGTCTTTCTTTCGCAACAAACTATACGTTTGTATCCTTTCTTATCCGCTCGATGTCTTTACAAAAACTACAAATCTGTTACCATCGGCAAAGTGCAACATCATGATTCTTAGTTTTCAAATTACACGTTCAGAAAAAATGGCTACTTCATTTTTATTTTTGTTTTTAAATTCTAATTATGCTTGCTCAATTACGCTTTTTTTTTTTCGTATTTGGAAATTGAAGTCTGCTTTTTTTGCTTTACAAGCTTGGTTTGCCTACTTGCTAGAAACTGTGTTCTCATTTTACCAATAACGTAAACACGCCGTGGGTTCTTACACCTGATCGAAACGTTATTTGGCCCAGATAGCAATTAAAGAGAGTATGCTGCGGCAAAACTAATGTTTCGATGCGTTTTTTTTATTTGTTTCAGGTAAGTGAACTTGGTTGGTAGACCGCGTACGTCTCGTTGTAATTACATCACTGCGTGATTTAGATAAGTAGTGTAACGGCGCCATTGACTTATTTTAGTTTGAAGTTGCAATCTTTAATATCGTTATGAATTTGAAAAACTTGCTATGAAGAAAATAGTAGAAACTTCTAATAACATTTGAATTTTTAAAACTTGACAAATTCGGAGATTTTTTTTGTTATAAAAAAGAACAATGCATTTCATTTTAAATGTATGAAAATTTTTTTTTTTTTTGATGAAATGCATCATTTTTTTACATGCCACTACACTATGTTTCATCTCAATCGTGCTTGTTATAATGAAATCCCTTATTCGTGATTAAGATACTCTGATCGGCGACCACAAGAACATGACATCGAAGAAATCCGCAATCTGAAACTGGTGGAAACGCGTCACTTGGCTGTTCGCATCAAACTCACATCTCTAAATTCTTCCTTATACCAAAACTTGTTCATTTCCTTCTAAGTTCATTTCATAGTTTAACCCGATTTCGACGGACTTCAAGAAGAGTGATTGTACATTTTATATTCGACAGATAATTTCTGAATTATTTAAAAAAGTTGCAAAGTCGGGAATAGAATATCATTCAGAAATTTTGGAAATATTTCTTTAACAGAAGAATAAAAGATAAAAGTTGGATAAAAAATTTAATAACACTGTCTTAGATTTACCGTCACAAAAATCTTTTCTTTTTTTTTTTCCCTTAATTACATTCGGTTAATGTTGAAAGAAAAAAAAAAAATGTCTGTTTTCGCACAAAATATTTTAATTGCCGCTGAGCTATAAAAATCGTTCGCGTGAGTTGTATCTTTAGGTCAGCCTCTCATTCGGAGATTGATCAAATTGGAGGCACGCGGCACAATTAAACAACCATCAGAGAGGACGTTGCGATGGCGCGCACCTGCAGCGATGTAGAGTGAACGTAGAAACGATGAGTGTCAATGCCCCGTACAGTCTAGCACGTACAAGAATAGCGAACGTCGCGATAATCTGGGCTCGCGCTTTGCGGGTTAGAAAATAGTCTCTCACATCACCTCCGTGCTTGCTGCTTACAAACTGTCATTTTATATGCATGGAAAAACACACAGAAAAGAACATAGAGAGTAAAAATCATAGATGAAGTTAGAACCAAATTTAGAGAGACAAAAAATACATTGTTATGAAAATAAGAATATACATCTTGTGTCTGGCAATTAGCGTATGACCACGCCTCTATGTCGTAAATGCATGACAAACTATGTGCGTAACCATGTAACAATTATTATTTGCCTACAAGAATAACTCTTGAAATTCAAGTTTACTTTTTGTATTTAATTTTTGTATCAAATGGTTTGACGTTTAGGCGCTGGATAATCGCGCCTAAATGATCATCTGATTTTGGAAATAAGTATACTCTAATAACTTTTCAAAGAGTTATAAGATTTCAGAGATCTCAATAAGTTTATTGACAAAATGATATTAACTATGTAACCAAGTTGGTTGTTTCGATTGTGTTTCACAACACTTGCTGTCCCGTTACTTCTTTACGCTTCGTGTCATTTGCGCTACGTATCATAATCACTGTAAGAAAAAAAATGACCTGTGACATGTACACGTTATGTATACGTATTTCATCCAGACATATATCTGGCTTGGAAGAATTTTGCATGCAAACTTTGATGTGGTGGCTTTGCTGAGGAAATTTTATCTCTGCAAGTCCCTTTATTTTTAGACAGTTTCCTCCACTTTTTCAGTTTTTAGAAGGTTCAAAAACTACAAAGACTGTAGGATAAACATAAGGTTGCATTATTGAATGACAAACAACATTTTTATTGTTTAAAATTCAAGGTTGAATTGTTCATTAGTTTTATAATTTTTTTTTTTAACTTGTATGAAATTAAAAATAAAACAAAATAAGAAAATACAGCAGCGTTTGGGCAAAGAAGAAAATATATAGTATTATTTGCTTCGAGATTATTGCGTCCTCTTCTCTGTCTTTAACTTTATTCTCCTTGAAAGATTCGTGTGCGTGCCGGAAGCAATGAGCATGCATAATGCCGGAACCATCTCGCGCCAGGTTCTTCCTCTTTTCAGATTTCAGCCAGCGCCATATGATTGTTTCTCATTACATGAATATACCTAATTCGTTTGCCGTAATGAAGTAATGAGATTTTTTTAATTGCCTCTTCAAATGAGAACAATGATTTTTATTAATCGCACACGCTCGTATATAAAACGTGTTCAGACAACTGAAAGCGGTTGAATATCATTTTTAGTTCAAACCCTGGTGTACGAAATATATTTGTTTATCACTGTTCGGTAAAAATACTCCAAATTTTTTTTATGATGAGCTACTGCTCGCGTTGGTGCCCCGAGTCGTAAAGGAGCTACAGCTCCGGACGGTCGACAGTTAAGTTTTGTTTCGAGGCGCAATTGTGGTCGTAAACGAAATTGCACAATCGTTGAGCACTGAGGTTTTCATGATCTTTCTTTTATTTTGCGCAGCCCTTTTTTGTCTCACAGTATTTTTTTTTTTTTCATTGTTTCTAACAATAGACCTCGAGCAGAGATATTTAAAAAAAGAGAGAGAGAAGCCAAAAATACATTTTCAACTTGCAAGGTGAAAAGTTTGTACTATTCCACGATTAGATGGGAAAAAAAAAAGAAAATCGTCCTTCACATGATGCGACCGCTGATGGCGGCGCTTATTTGCATCCGCGTGAACTCCATGCACTTTCTCAAACGTGAGTAGCGAGCGTAACATTAATTGTAACGTCAAAAACATTTAGATAAACGTGCCACTGTGTCAGTAACAGTATATGCCGTGGCGCGTTCAACTTGACGCGACAATCTCAACTGGTTGTTTATATGGAAAGTAACAGTCTTCTCTACTTGCGACGACACCTTGCGAATTTTTCTACAATTTTACAACATTATGAAATCATCCAAAATATATGACACTTATGAATTTTCAAAGGAAAAAAATCTGTCTTCAAATTAAAAAAAAAAAAAAAAAAAGAAATCATTAAAATAATTAAATAATGTTGCGATAACTCCACCTGCATAACAACAAAGTGGGCAACATAAGTATATGAATTTTCTGATGAAAAAAAGAAAAAAAAAAAAGAAAAACAGAAGTTGGAACAAAATGTAAATTGTCCGTAGCATAAGTTATACCTATAACCTTGAGAAGTCAAAGCCTTTGGTAATTTTTGTGAGAGGCTAATAAAAGGGCTCTTTTAATATGTAAATTGGAGTATAACACGAAACTTTTGGCGCCATGCATCCGAGAGTTGTGTAGCTAATTATAATAGCTCATTCTCATCATGTAATTTGGAATTTCATTTTCTTGAATACATGTTACAACTGAAACTATCATTTTGTTTTAAAATAAACTGAATGTTTGAATTATAAATAAAAATGATTGTTTCTGAAACAAATTGTGGATGAAAGATTGGCGTTTCGCACGCCATATCGCCGGTTAGGGGTTGATATATGACGAGCGATCGATTAGGTTTTTGAATTGGACTGCGCTTGATAGAAAGTTGGTCGACATCAAAGAGAATCTTTTAAGGGAGGAGCCTTTTTGTCCCGACGCATCTTTTTCGGCCTGCCGCGGTGTGTCGTGCACGAGAAAGTCCAGGAGAGACTTGAGGTTATGCATGACACTCGAAAGTGGATCGCTTTCATTAAACGTCAAACTCGTGCGAGCGATTTATTATTATTTATCCGTTTGATTAATTTCTTTTATACCAATCCCAATCAATTTTGCAATCAAACAAAAGTTGGCGCGGACAACATGTTGGATTGAAAAAAAAAAAAAAAAAAAAAAAAAAAAAAAAAAAAAAAAAAAAAAAACAAACAACAAACAAAAAATCGCTCCCATTAGCAAAAGTCACGTACACCTTCGACGACGACATCACACAACACATCAGATATACGTGAGATTATTTCCGCGATGTCAATGGTTGGCCCTGACCTTTTCAACACGCACGCTGAATTCGTGGATCTCGGTCAATATTATATGTATATACGCGCGTCTTATCGATGAGCGACGGCGGCACGCTTTTATTTGCCACGGCTTATTTTCAACCTGTTTTCGAATTTAACGCCAAACCGGTTTACTTCATTCAGCAAGCCACAATTTTATACGATGCCCTCTCGATTTTCAAACCACGCATTTTATTCTTGTCAAAATACACACGTTGCTTCAATTTTTGATTTTGAATCAATTTACCTTACAAGATGAAATTACCAAGGGTCCAATTATAAACTGCAATCAAACTTCCTGAATATGAACCCGGAAGGTCGTAAACGAGAGACCTTTTTTCTTCAATTAACACAGTCATGGCGTTTGTAAACTTGTTAACATACACATTGTCAAGTTGTAAAAAGAATTACATCGCGAAAATTCAGAATCATTCAGAAAATTCATGTTTGAATCAATTTTATAATTAGAAAATAGTACATGATGATTGGCAAAACTTATTTTTTATTGTATTCTTTATTTAGTACTTTGAATGCCCGTTTATTGTTTGTTTGATTTAAAATATTGTTATGTGAGTAAACAATAGTGACATAGCGTTGATCATACAGAGGTATGTGTTTTGTCAGAATGGCATAGCTGTGATTGCCCGAGGCGATGCGTACACATCACTAAAAACACGCACGCTTTCTATTTTTTTTTGTACACCGCACTCCCTTTCGCATTTTCCTCGATTAGTCGAGGTCGCGCATCGCTCGAAGGAATCGAAGCCGTGATGATTCGTCGGGTGCTGACGGCCTGACATTTATGGCCTAGCTCTCTGATCATTTTCTGGGTTATGTGTTTAAGCATCGTACGCGCGCTCCGCGATGTGAAAGTCCATTTTAGAAAAGTTGCTCCTAGGCATGAAAATTCGGTGGGAACTTGGTCAAGTAGAAACATTCAATTTTGCCAGTTGCGCCGTACGAAATCGAACCGCCGAATTATCATACCCACTTTTCTGCCAAATCGTCTATACCTGTTACATTCCAACAATTTCATTGAATTCAAATTTAAATCAGCTGGCACTCGACGGATGAAAACATATCTCAAATCAAGCGTCAAATCATTTATGTAACCAAACCATTTGGACCTTATTTATACATCTGATCGTACAAGTCAAACAATTTCCCTATACATAAATCGTCCCGCTGAACTTTGTGCGACAATTATATACATAGGCATACGTTCTCTTTCGTAACCCACACTCCGCGGTATCTCGAGGTTCATCTTTGGACAAAAGTTTCGCTCTTTCGTGGAATTGTAAACGCGGGGATACATCATAGCTAATGTCGATTCACTCTCTAACAATCTCTGATTCAAAAAAGCAAAATCATTAAGCACTGATTTGTGATCCATTCATTGGAACATTTTTTCATACCTCAGAATTTGGATATTATGCATCCAAAATCAAGACATTTTATTATTTTTTATTCTTTTTTTTAAGTTTTGTATATTTCTTACGATGTTCATTATTACTGTTGTGAAATGTTTGAATGAAACTGGACAGTCAGTCAACTTGCGAACAGTTGATACAACAATCCACAAATCCATTCTTCATAATGTTTTTCGATATTTGATAATAAAGCCGTTAAATCAAATTGCTGATGGGGATATCGCAATTGAAACAGATCCTTTATGATATCAGAACTCGGATTAATTTACAATCTCTCATCAGATCAGGAGTGAAAAAGTTACAGCCTCATGATTTGTTCGTATTTTCTGACTGGGAAAGTTTAATGATCTTGGAACTTCCGCTCTCCATCTATATAATTCTATATCGTTCGTACATTTTGTCAATTAAACTGTAGCTTTCGAATCTTCGTTTCGATATTTTCATTGTGGAAAGGAGTTGTCTTTCAGGGAGACTCTCAGGATTCAGCAGTAGCGAACAAACGATTGTTGCAAAACGCGTTACAACGTGTGCAGCAACAATGTATCAAATTTGAAAGGCAGGTGTACAACGACGATACGATCGTGTTCGATTCTGGCGTAAAATCGAAAGTAAACATGAATCTTGATATGAATTGAGCAATGTTCGCGTTGAATTGAACGGAACAATAAAAAAATTGTTTTCACATTTATTATAACGTACAATTTCATATATTTTCTTTATACGACAGTTTGTTTTTATTTTCAGCTTTTTGTATTCCAAGTCTGAAATGAAAAGTTCAAAATCAAGATCAACGATGCAGCGTTGATTATTTGATCACACATTTTTTTTTTTTTTCTGATGTCCGAGTTGAAGAATTTTGAAAAAGAAAAATTGAAAAATGTACATATAAATGTTGAAAGGCGACATTTAAAGGACAGATGGTCGATTACCTTTGAAGCGAGCGCGGTAATTATACGTTGGCAAGCTCGACGGTAGTTATCAACCCCCGATAATTTCGTGCCTTTCGCACGTTATACGTCATTGGTGGAACAAATCGCGGATGCGTGGAATCTCGATGAACAGCGCGATTTGTTCTTTGAGAAATTGTTGCTTCTCTTTATTGCCCGATACCATCATCGTATAAATCGTTTCTTTCATTTTTGTTTCATCGCACAAAATGAATTCCAAATGAAAAACAAAACATCAAAACGAATAAAACTTGAGATTAAAATATGATTGCAATACAAAAGGGCGCGAGTAGTTCATTTTCATCAGCGAGAGAACAAAAAATTAAAAACAAGATCACCAACCTTTGTTAACGGTTCGGTTTTCCGCGGTGTGATTTTTATATTGACGCTGTAACTATACATAAGTGTACAAATTATATAAATTTGAGCTCTGCAGTCACGGCTTTCTTCTCCTTCGAGCATTGTGTGCGCAGCACAGAGCCAACAAACGCCGCAAAGTCCCACGCGTCTCGTCGACTGCACGTATATATGGCACATCCGGTGTGCTCGCAGTTCCAATCAACTCCCTACAAACCTGTTCCCCCAAATCTCTACCCTTTTTCCATCAGCCAATACGCTCACGAGTTTCTTTTAAATAAATTAAAAATTTCCAAATGTCCGATTTCCGGTCCCTCCCAAGATTGTTTTCAATATTCATTAGCCTGTAACCGAAGTAGAACAACCGCTAATATTTTCACTCAGTATATCATAATAACACTTCATTAACCAAAGTTTAATGATACGCGCGTAAACACTAGTATTGACTCCGTTGACTGTTATATTTTCACGGTATACAGTTACTTTATTGACGAAGACGAAACAAAACAATTATGACGTGAAATTTCATATGCCGTTCTCTCCCTTGGTGCTCCAATGAGCAGATTCATTCGCCTGGTTCAGTGCACCACAATTGCCTTTTCATATCAAACATGCGATTTGAACCTTTTTATTTTAATCTCATAAAATCATTGCAAAAAGGTTTATTAAGCAACTAAGGAGCAAAATGTACGATTACTACCCAGGAACAAAAATATAATTTTTGTTTTCATAGTTGTTATTTTATAATTAAAAAAAAACAAACAAACAAACAAACAAGGAAATGTAACTTAATGAGTTTTGTACAAAATGTGGAACTTGAATAATTGAAAACTATGTATCAGAGAGCAAGTGCGTATAAGAAAGGAGATAGATAGAGGAAGATTGTAAGGGGGATTATTATAAAGCATGATATTGAGTTATACAAGATACGTGATGTGATATGAGTAATTATAGTTTTGTTTGAAAAAGCGCTGGCCAATTACAATGATACGGGTTATCTTGGGTTTCACGACATTGTGATTTCGTAATGTTATAATCGTGCACTGATGTAACCCTTGTGACTCGTCGGGTAAACGAGCAAATAAGGATGGACGATCGTGTAATTGGACTCTTCGACAACTTCCTCGTTTCCTTTCATTTCGAGTCGCATAACCTAATTAGACTTTCGATCAATTGGTTCCAACATTATGACACGTTTTCATGATGGAAGTTCAATTTATCCTTCTGTGTCGTTTTCATTTCCGTGACAAACACCAACTGCTAAATCATCAACTTTTTTTCTCTCAGAGAAGGATTTAACGACTTGTCCCCGCGATTGTATAACGCACTCAGCGATCGTGCCACCAGAAACGTTAAACTCGATACTGAAAGTTTGAGTTTAGGATATTTCAATTAGATGAATGCATTTGTTAGAATCTGATAATCGCACGTGAAAGGACGAATTCATTAAGGGTATACATTTCATTCTCTCCGATATTAATTGAAGGTGATGCGAACGCTAGAAATGTCAGAGATCGCGCGCGCAAAAGTTCAACTTGGATTTTTATTTTATTACTGATCAATGCAATTTACCTATCAGGGTATAAGAGAGAGAGAAGGCACGAAATTATCTGAAGCGAGCAAACAAAATGTTCAACGGCCTCGAGAAAAATTCTAGGTCGCAGCAATTGGCAGTGATGTAACTCTTTTGAAAACCTCGTGTGCGATCTAACTGTCTACGTCTGGGAACAATAATAAATTTCCTGTTCCAAATTCCGCGATACTTTTCCCACAAGTGCCTGCACACATTTCGATAACGAACGAACGAACGGTAAACCCACGGCATCCTACAATTAAAATCCGCAAGACAATATGTGATATCGGAAAATTGCTCTCAGCATATCAGGTCAACTGAGAGCGGATTGCGTGAAAATGCTCGGTTTTGATGAACTTCTCACGATTAGGTATATTTCTATTTTTTAACAGAATTTTCAACTTGTCCATTATACTGGGACTTTTTTTTCTTCAGATATTTCAATTTATTTTCTATTTTTTTTCTTTTTTTTTTTTATTAATGAAACATTAGAAAACTATATATTAAGGTGCGTTCTTGACATTGGTTAAGAAACTTTCACAGTGATAGCACGATCTTGTAACTGAGTAATACTTTTATTTTTGTTAGCGAATCTAATCAAGCCGAACGTTGAAAAGTTTAGAAAACAATGATTGAAATATAGAACAAAAAAATTGACTTCTCTTTTCGTTGATAACTCAACCTACGTGAAGCAAATTAACAGCCTCGCGCGTGATGATCGCACACGTGGGTTTGGTATCTGGGGCGACCGTAATTCGAAATAACGATCCTAATGAAGTCAAGGACGATTATCGTATTGTGCTATATTTTTGAGCTATTGTCAAAAAATTGAAAGCACTGTTGGAGTAAATTTGTGACTTTGTTAAGTAGTTTGGGACTGAAATACCTCATCAGAGAGGGAGTGAGAGAGATTATATCGGATACCTGTTGACTATACGGCATTAAAATCCACAGGAAACTGTCCCGGACGGAAATGTGTTAAATAGAGCGTTAATGCTTACAAATTTTTGTCACAGTTGCGATTAATCTATCAGATTATTTTGGATTAAGTGAACATAAAACAAAAAGTGTCATTTCCTTTTGTCTTTAACCATTTTGTGTGACGATAAAAAAAAAAGAATGAGCTAAAACTCAGGTGCGTTCTGGTGTAGCCAGTTGTTGAACGTCGCATAAAACCGAACGAAACTCGGTTCACGCTTGGCACTAACACAATTTACAGTTATGCGATCATTATACATCCACAGCGCGAGTAGACGATACTGGATGTCGGTGTGTAATTTTTCGCGTTGCCCATATTATTTGTACGCTGCTTTTTTTTCCATGCTGGCTTATATTATCATTATACACGGTGCATTTAATTTTGTCGCGTCCCTTTGCGTAGAGATACCGATGAATTTCAATAAAGGATATCGTCATGATACCCTCTTGTTATTCGTATAAGTATCAACACAATAGATGTGAGAAAAACAAAAGCACCTGTTTGACTCTACCGTGTATAATGTACACACTTTTTCAATTCAAACAAATATATAAGCACACATACTGACAATGTTTTGTTACAACATTATGTGTAACCATATGAAATAAAACTTGATATTTAATATTAACAATTTAATTTGTTTGTTTCAGGCTACTAGAAAAATTTCAAAATGTGGATACCTTTTTGTTGCTCCTGGATGGGACTTTTCAAATCCTCTGAACAGGACTAAGGTAAATTTTTTGAACTTACTTTCTAATTAGTTTTTTTTTTAACCCTTTTAAGTACCGCTTTGCAATATTTTAACGTGACAAACTACCTGATTATTATAAAATCGCCTTATTAAATAAAGACATTAGCGTCGTAAATTAAGTTACTTGAGACACATTTCAATTTAAGAGATTTTTCGTGAGTTTGAAATAGTGACTTTTTACAACGTATTAATTAATGAAAATATCAAAAACAAATTACAAAATCAGCTATATCTTTAGCTGAGTTCAAAATAAATATTTCAAGTTTTTTGTTTTTACTGTAAAAATGAAAGTTTTGAATGACCAACAAAATCAATTTCTGTGGTTTGACTCGTTAAGATTATTGTACTGTGCACGCGCGTAAACCCGGATTAGATATTCTGTATAGTTCAACCACCAGAACCGCGCGTTTTCAAGTTTGTAAAATTGTGTCGTGATTAGTGTATCACTTTCATCAGCATCGATCAAGAGCGGCGTAGGTCGCCTGCAAAAAATTTGCATTCAGCGAGAGTCCAGCGAGTTGCGGCGAGGACAGTTCACAACAGACCGCTTTCTACACGTGCGCTTCACATATGCTCGCACTGAAACTTAAAAACTAGTTGTGAGAATACACCTCAAAATTGGAAAGAAAATTCGTTCGACCTAGTAAGAGGATAAAGAAAAAAAATTATATATGAATAAAAGTTTAACAATATAATTAATAAAATAAAAAGTGATTAATGATAACCAATTAGAAGGAAAATAAATTTATAACATAGTTGAAGATAAATCTCTTCATATATAAATGTCAGCGGCTAGTTGAAAATTGTGTTTACATATATATATTATGATGTCCTATTTATGCAAATGAAGAAGTGAAACTTAATTTCCCAAAGATATCGTGCAAAGATAAAATCAGCAAATCGGGCTTAAATTCTATTAGATGAAAATCGATAAAATAAGTGGCGCGAATGTTTGCGGACATTTTAACGTTCGTTTTGTAGCGAATATTAATGGCGAAATTATTAGCGTTTCTCTTTGCAGCACGATACTTTTCGCAATATCATTCGATTTTCCATAACAAAAATTCGTATCAGTTTTGTTAAAAGGAGAAAAAAGGGTAAAGCTGAGTTATATATTTTATCGAACATCAAAGATTGAGCTGATTGATTAACAGAAAGTAATTCGAAATGATTATAGGAGGTCCGCGGCGTGGCAATTAATGCGCTTATCTGCAGCTACTCTTTAATTAGTTGAGCCTCGTCAACAAATACGCGCGACTGTACTTTTATTTGCACCGCGATACTCTCTCATGATCTATACGTTAAATTGTCTTCCTCGATTGCTTAAAGTTCAAAGGTGCGACGTCACGTAAACCAAAAGTTGCACAACCACTCAGCAATGCTGGTGCCAGTTTTTAATTCCCCTAATTAGTTTTTCACACGTTCGAAATATACAAAGTTCAGTTATTGGATTTGTAAATCGTATTCGATACTAAAAGATCATATTTGGTAAATTTTCATGTTACGCTTTTTAAAAGTCCTCATATAGCGGTTGAAATTGGTTTCGAGAATGAAACTGCGATGACTCATGCAGAAAATTGCCAAACCCATGTGTTTTGCAAATTCGCGCAAACAAAATTAATCATTTCCGACGTCTAAAAAATTTGTCGAACAAAAATTGAACAAATAATGATAATATTATGACAATTCAAATTCAAAAATGTTAAATAAACGAAACAATGTTAAAAATTCATATTTGTTCCACGTTATAATGTAAATTAGATGAAATTAGAAGACTTTTTTTTTAATTCTAGAGTTTATCGTTGAAAAAGGCCCTTGTAATATAAAGCGTTATACGTGCGTTCGCTTTAATTATACGATTATTCTCTTGAGTAATAAAGTGCGCCACGGTGGCATTGCACTTTTTGTGCGTGCAGAGTGTGCGAAAAAGACCCCTTGAGTTTCAACACTCCCGGCTATATACTTTCCGTGGAATTTGAACCGAAACTGCACACCGTGATCTCTTAAATGGACGTATTAATACTTTATTAAAATGATCTTTTTTTTTTTTAATTCGAGATCAATTACAGCAATTTAAATGCCTTTGATAAAAAAAACTCTTTTTTGAAATCATATATACGGGTGCCGAATGTTTTTGTACACTGATAAATTTATCAATCAATTGTTCCCAAAGCTTCAAATCAAACAAATAAAAATAGCATAAAATCTGGCAAGATCTGATATCTCATATCAGAAAACTAAGACGACAAATGAAAACAAAAATGAATTCCTCATTCCTGCTCAATTCGTACGAGAATATGTCTACGAGACATATACATAAATTATTGAGACACATGGGTTGAAAAGCAGTGACAAAATTCGTGATAAATGGGCGCGCGAAAACTGCTCTAAAGGTCACATTGTGTTTCTGATATACGCGCGATTAGATGATGCAATTTTTCGCGGCGATAAGCATCGCCGGCAAGCCTCTTGAACGCGATTTCCAAAGAGATCCTCCGCACTTTCTTCATGATAATGTCGTGCACGCAATATCGCTTCATTCGTGTCAACATTTCCACAATTGTTAACAGTCTTATCGGCTGATTAACATCACGCGCCACCGCGCAATCTTATCACTGAAATCTCGCGTGTATCGCAAACATGAGACCAAAGACATTTGCCGAGTTGCTCATCGTGCGCACATATTTCACGTTATTTTATTTTATTTTTGTTTTTCATTGAACTTAATGTGACGACCGATAGCAAAAGTTTAACAAAAAAAATATAACAATGAGTTTTGTTAATTTATGCAAATTTTTTATTTTGGTATTAGTATGAAAATATAAATACAGTCAAACCATTATTGTTATTTTGACGAAATTTTTAATTTTTTTCCTGCTATTTTTGCGGCCCCTAATCGTGCTCGGACGCGACGAAATATATATGGCGTTTGGAGCACGTACACTCTGAGCACACACACGTAATCAAATTTTTTTTGTTTTTACGCACCGTACCGATAAGCTAGCGCCATGTATAAGATTACAATATTTATATATATATTTATTTAAGTGCCAACTTTTGGAGTCACGCAAAATAATAAAAATCATGCACGAATAATAAATTCGTCGTAAAAAAAATGCAGTACAAATTCGTTTGTTAAATAAATAAATAATCCTTCAAAGCCAAGGAATATAAAAAGTTAACATACTAACTGAGAAACAGCTGTTAAAACTGCAAAATTAATTTGAAATATTTTGTGTGTAATGTAACCCGAGGTAAATTTTAGTACACCTGATAATTCTTATCAGTTTAAACTAAAATGTAGCATGGAATAAACAATTTGATTTGGATTGTTTGAATAAATTTTTAAAATACATATTTTTTTCAATGATTAAGCATGAAATATATTGTTATTAGAAAGTAAAAATATGATGATAATAGTTTATAGATTGATAGAAGAATGTTCATATTTATGATGAATTTGTAAATTGTTATTATATAATTACTCTATTATGAAACATCACACTATAATCAAATGACGTTGAATGAAAAACGAGACGTTACTTTTGAATGGATTGGCAAGAGTTGGTTCATTGGGTCAAGTTGCAGATAGGTCGACGGATAAGCAGATTAATCAAGAGATTGTTTTGCAGATACATCCATGCAGATAAACACAATACGTCGAAGGGAGAAAAAAAAATTGAATTATTGCTTAATATGACACATCATCAGAGTACATACAAGCTCCAGACATCGGCGGCGAATATAAAGTTTCTTGTAACACCCTTCAAGATGACTGCGATTATTCAATAAACTCAGTTCAGCGGTGTTTATTTTTCGTTCCAAAAAGTTTAATCGGGGATAAAAAAAAAACAACATTTCGGTACAAATCGTGGTCAATTAAACGGGGGCAAGCGAGATGGAAATGGCATTGTTTTCGCGGCTAAAAATTGATTGAACTTCGGAATAAATGCTAAACGGGCTCTTGGTGAACCGGGAAATTAATTCCACATTCTTATATAGATTTTTGCACGGCTTTTCCTTTTTTGTGTTTATCGGCTGAGAGCGATCGATCGTATAAATACAACATTGATTTAGTATCGAGGTATGTTTTTATTGTTGCGATGTTTTTTTCACTTCCGGCTTTGGGGCGAACTTCCATTCGCGATTCGATAGTTCGATGGCTCGTGCCTCCAAGAGGTAGTTTCAAAACCAGGAAGAGCTCGCGAAAAGTCTCGTAATAGGACAGGACACAGTGAATAGTCCATAATATATACATAGCCGTACATGCATACATACACGTACAACGCAGACGATACGATCGCGCGCGGCATGAAAACGAGAAAGCTCGCCCACAGCATCCGACGCCGCCGCCGCCTTAGACTGCTTCTGCCGCCACCCTTTTACGGCGCACACTATAAACTTACTCAACCTCTTCACTTGTGCCCAATGAAATTATTTTATCCCAATCGAATCAAAAAATCGCATCTTCAAAAACATCAGCAGCTTTCGATTAATCCAAATAACAATTTACATGTGGTTTTATATATGCTTCTATATACGCTTCCATATCTGGTTTTATATAGTTATATATATGATTGCATCAATTGTTCCAAATATGGCTTTGTAAATAGTGTCATAAATGGCTCCATGTATAGTCCCATAGATGGTCTCATATATGGCAAAGTACTTAAATCATTTGTAAAATACATACGGTGCATTATGACACAAAAATATTGCTTACGGCACATTTATGCAACATTCATAGAGTGCATTTGAATGGGATCATATATTAATTTTTACCAAAAAAAAAAAAAAAAAAATATGTAATGCAATTAAGTGCTGCGTATATATTAACGTGACATTAATCGATGCGTATACACTTTAAAGATTTTATTGAATTGTTCAATGTGTATATGTGAATTTGAAATATCAATGCATGCGAGTTGCGTCGCGACTATCAAAGGTTAGCAAGTGTTCAATTATATACGTCGATTATTATGCCGTTTTTCTTTTCTATCAACTTGTTCGCCATTAAGCAAATTTGAAATAAACCATCGAGCAATACCTCGAGGTGTTAACAATCACATCGAGCGAACGTTAAAATATTCCGATCGAAATCTTGATAGTATGACAGAATATATTTAATTGAATGTTGTAATTGAATATTTTTTTCCTTTCGCGTTGTGAATGTATTATATTTACGATTCATGGTAAAGTGATTTTTATCTGCCTGCAGGTTGTATTGACGTGGCGTGTATATATTTTCTATATAAAGAGGGAAAAAGAGTTTCGATTTCGCGCGGTGATTTTTTTGTAGGGTAGCGTCGATCCGGACAAGAAAGTGTATACTATTTTGAGCTTAAGCAGGCCGAGCCACGCTGGTGGCCCCCGAGGACTTTATCGATTACACGAATTAGCAAATTACTTGATAAGTACGTATAGTCGAGTTTCCACGCAGGATGTATATACAAGAGTGCACACTCCACCAAGCTGTAATGTTATTGCGCTTGGTCACGAGCTGAACCATTTAAAAAAGTTGCCGCGACGAAATTCAACCAATTAACTAGCATAAATGTTATATATGAGCAGCTTTTTGTGATATATATTATGTATGATCTACATAAATAGTATTTGTATTCCCTTTATCACAGTTCTCATAAAATCTCATATCTGTCTTACAATCGTTACTCATAGAGTTATATATGAATTATATAATGAATTATTTATGAATCCATTTATGGAATCATTTATGAAACCACACATGTGACTTTTTTAAATATATTTTATAGAGTTTATATATAAATTTGGAAAATGTGCTTCCGTTCATATAGAATTATATATGGAACAATAAGTGGAAGGATAAATGGAATCATATATGTGACATCAATTGACCTTATATATAAATTATTATAATTGGATAAAATTATGAGTCCATTTGCATAAGCCATATTAATTGAACTGATAATTTTCGTGTAACTATCAGATCAATTTTGGGTGTCATCTGTTCGAAAAGACTGTGTAAGTCGTGGTTGAATAATGGCGCGCGTTGTGCAGGAAGTCTCGGTCGTTGACTTGAAGGAATTCGAGAAGAGAGCACCGCGCAAGAGAAATAGCGCTGAATTATTTCTCAAACTTTGCATAATTGATTTTGCACGCGGGGCGGCCGGGAAAACGTGCACTCTTGCAACATATCATTGAGTGCAAGAAAATGAAGTAGAAGAAGAAGGAGGAGGAGGACAAAAAAAATGAACGATTACGGTGTGCCGCGGTCATCGATCACCCGTTTCCGACTCATCCGCAGCCACACACTCGATCCCAAGAACTACATAAACGTAGCGCAATTTGCATTTTACGATAATATCATTTGTTTTCTTCGATTGTCTCAAGAGGACTCGGCGGTGCTCTTTTCAATTGATTGTTCTCTTTTTTTTTTTTCTTCTTTTTATTCTTCTTTTTATTCTTTTTCATCCCAAGGAATTTTAGGTACTAAAAAAAAATATTGTTCCTTTGAATTCGAAATCTCAATGATGTATGTAGAGGGCGACAGGTTATGAGAAGGACACGGAATTAAACGCTAATTAACACTTGGACGAGGAGAGGCATCAACTAGGCAAGGTGCATCAAAAGTCAAAACGTCTCATCCATCTCCGTGCGTAGAGATGTGTATTGTCCTTGATGGTCATTAAATCACCTGCGTCGGTGCCGCACATTCTTCACGTGGACAATAGGCTAAGTCACTTTCGAGTATGGCTCGTTGAAAATTTATGAGAAAGTGTGCCTCCAAGCTTCCCCCCCGGGGAAAGCTGAAGACGTTTTCCTTTTCATCAAATTTTAAATTATTCTTATTTGATGCTTCAAATCAAGATTCTCAACGTTGTTATACAATAACTGAAAGACGTCTCTCAAGAATGTCTGAGTTTGAAATTCAAATTCATCGGTTTGGTGTATCCATTTTTTGGAATCAATTATGGTTTTTCTTTTTTTTTTTTTTTTTTTTTTTTTTTCGAAAAGACGATTCGAGATGCACTTGTGAGGGCAACGCCACGGTTGGGAGTGGTTCAAAGAGTATACATATCGGAATAACAGTGGGCATGGGAATAAGACGTATATAAGATAAAAGAAAGGGAAATCCAGAAGGAAGAAGGAAGGAAGGAAGAAAATTGGAAGGGCAGAAGAAACGGTGAAGGAAAGGGCAATGGGCAAGGCTGGCTGGCTAGCTCTGGGATAAGAAGAAACTTATTCGCGCGCGGGGTTTGTTCGTCTCGGTTCGTCGACCGCGGATGGAATGCAAGACATAACCTACCGTAACACCGCGGCGCACCAGGATGAGCTGCAACCGTGTCGATTCGCAGAAGCAATGCGCGCGTACACAAACCGTCACCATAACAACCCAATTTCATCTGTCTCCCATTTTATCCCATTCACACAAATGACATTCGTATCAATTAGGAAAAAAAAAAACACCGTTGCATTCTGTAAAAACTGTCTTCATGATTTTTTAAGTGAAAAAAAAAAAAAAACAATGAAATTATATTTCTATGATTTATTTATCTTATCATTTCTCGCAAATAATCATAAATAATTGGGAAGATGTTGATCGTAAGCGTCTAATCTTGTTCAACCCATGGGGATCTTTTCGATAATTCATTGAGATTTATTACTTTCACCGGTTCTCAGGCAGCATTTCAGAAAAGAAGACAATTTTTTTTTTTTTTCTCAAAGGTGATAAAAATTGTTGTTATTTTTTGACACCATTGACAATATTGTATGAATCCTTGTTTCGATGGCATCGCAGCGAAAATTGTGGAAAAATTGTCGGCTCGTGAGAGAAAGGCACAAACTGACAAGTGTAAAACCGCGTAAAATGAATTGCGAGGTCATGCTCCGGCGCGGGACATCCTCTCAATCGTGGAGAGGAAGAAACCGCGCTAATTCGTCATTGCGACTTAATTGATTGCGCCTACGAGCCGTATCGCACCGAAGCGCCCTGTAGGTCTGCAGCCAACTACATGGATCGAAGGGTCCGCCAATTAACTTAATTAACGCCGACAATAAAGAAAAGTTTGTCCCTACTTGCAGAGGAACAAATTAAAATCTTGTTAATTGATGAGATCGGATGAATGAAAAAAAAAAAAAAAAAAAAATAGAAAAAGAAATTCGTGATCATCAAGTTTGATTTCCCATGAAGACCTTGATACGTAATGAAGGAAAATTTCTCCCCGATTTTCCTGACGGGGCCATATTAGGCGCGAAACTATCGTCAATTAAAAGCAAAAACAATGATTCAATTTCGTTGCGTGGCGATTAATTAGAAAATCGCGTTCAATATTACATACTTTCGGTTGATTAAAAGTGGAAGAAAAGAAAATGCGATTGTGTTTTGCCAGGGACAGATGCTCTCTCGGTCGGTGAGTAGCTGCATTATAATTGGCTTAGAGACAAGTGGAAAAAGTGGCTTTACTTTCACCCGGTGATGAACATTGCTTTTTGCGTAGAAATTCAAAGATGAAATTATTTCGTCTTCCATTTCTAATCGAGTTTCTGATGATGGTATGTTTCTATTTCCCCCTTTGTAATAAAACTTGACTGAAATAAAAAGAAAAGGAAAGAAAAGGTTAGAAACTTTTGAAAGCGAAATTTGTATTTGTATGAAAAAAAAAAAAAAAAAAAAATGAGTCTAAGGAGTATGTAACCTTGAAAGTTGGGATTGAAAATTGAACTCCTATTCGGTTCGACCGCGAGTTTTGCATCACGATATAGAACGAAACCCATGAGAAAGTCAATTTTCTTAGGGGTACTATTATGTTCCTCCTTTTGGTCCTGTATAAAACAATGTTCTCTTTGTGACGAAGTGTTGGTGGACGAGCTGCAGTTCAATCTCGCATTTCGTTCAATCTTGTGTATGCGTGCGCGCCGTCGTTCAATAGAATTGAATTTTTTTTACGCTCGCGGTCTTAGAAATCACCGTCGCACTTTTCGAGGAGAAAGTGTGAGTCTCACCTTTTTCTTCAACCTTTTTCCCTTTGTTGATTTTGATTAACCGATGGAAACCATTTTCAACCGCGACCTATTGTCTTTTGCATATACTCCAACACAAACAATTGTCGCAGACAGTTTTTTTGTAACGCCGGAGGAATTACCTTTCGCCTGGAACAAATAAAAAAAATCAAGTTTAAATGAATTTTAATTTCTTTTTTAAAATGTTTATATAAAATAGATCAAATTAAAGTAATAATTAGAAAAGTATGAAGAAGAATTTAAAGCACGATTATATTTTAAAAACAATCATCGACAATAGGATCGAAATTTACAAAAAAATTGCACGTTTCAACAGAGGCAATTGTTTTCGAATGATCGTTGAATATATAATAACTTATCGGATTAGAAAGGCTCGATAGTTTGATCGGCCTTCGATTCGTTAACACTTTGACGAACGAGTTTTCAGCAAGATTTTGTGAGATATGCGTTTCGTCACCTTTCGGCTCGTTCAAGAATAACAGTTTAATGATAAATTTTGTAATAATCACAAAAAGTTAGTTATAAATTACCAACTGATGAATTTTACATTTAATTAAACGATAGTTTCTGGTAATGTACACAAACTGCGGTTTATCTGTATCTCGTGACAATAAATTCGCTTTTAAAAATCGAAAAAAATAATCTTTTATTTTGTAAGATCTCCGAGAGATGCATAATTTTTGTTTAAATGTCTCGTAACAATACGACTCTTAATCTACCAATTGATTAGAGTACTTTTAATTCGTTACGATATATATGTATATATAGGTATATATATACATAATTTGCTTTTTTTGTCATTCGTGTAAAAACAATGCTACAGTAGGTATTGTATAGGCTTGAAGATCTGACAATAGCACGCTCGAAGCGCCCCCTTCATGTAAATGTAACCTTTGCGGATTCACAGCGCAAACTTTGCCCGTATAAGTGAAAGAATGTGCAATTTGGTTTTACCATTTTAAAATCAACCATATAAAGGTATATTCTTTTTCAAAAATTTGTTCTACGTTGAAAAAGTAGTATACCAGAGTCATCCCTATAGAAAGAAAAATTGTCACTATCATGATAGACATTAAAGAAACATTATCTGGAAAGACAATTCGTTAATATTCCATCAACAGTTTTGCGGTCGCAAAATATATATTTCTTTACTTATTCGCCGTTTTACATTTTTTACGCAACAATGCCTCAGACTCTGCTAATTTGATTCTCGCTTTCTAGTTAGTTGATACTAATGGATCTGGTTTTTAAATTTGATTACAATAAACCGTGAGGTAAATGTTTCAATCACTCCATTTACTGAATCAGTTCAATCGAACTCACGAAAGATCATGTATTTTCACTTGACTCGTATTAAACTTACGAGGCGAATTAATATATATCGAGGAGAGATGCAATAGTTTGCACTATCTATCATACGATCGCTCGCTGATCGAAATTTATTTATGTTGGTATAATTGAATGATTGAGAATGACCTACTTGATCGACGGATCAATTATATATAAAATGAATTCTAGGCATATTTCTCTCCATCTTTTTGACAAAATGTAGAATTAACTGGCGATCAGTGATATAGGTGATTACTAAATAATTGGAAATAGAAAATCGATATTGGAAATTAAAAAAAAAGAAAAAACATTGTTTATGTGATTTTTTTGGGGGAGAAATCGTTACGATCTGATTGCGCGCGAGATCTAATCGCGAGTTCTCACGCACGCTTTTCACGCTGCCGACTTTCGAGGTTAAGGTTGTTGGGCTCAAGACAAACCGCAAAAGCGGCGCGTTTTGTCACATAACGATATCAAGCAAAATCGGTCAATGGGGTACGGGTTTTCACTGCCAACTCTTGAACAATTCCTGGAGATGTCGAAGAGAAACGTGCGGTGTTTATATATATATGCATAGCTAAACTTTTTTTTTTTTTTGTTCTGGAACCAAATATTTTTCGATTCCTCTCATGTCCAATTAAATGTAAAATAATACATATCGTCTCTTCTGCACTGGATCGTAAACAAAGAATATTTCATGCGCTTTTCAAAACACCGCGGGAACTAAGCGCATATTCCGGAGGTCCGTGCCGACAAAAAGGTACGTCGCGGTTCAATTAAAAAATGTCTCTATTTAAGGACACGGCGCATCGACCAGCTAAATTGTTTGCAGTTAACGAGAAGAGAAACGAGCCATTTAGCGCACAGTACTGTTCACGGCCAATTGTCTGTGAACGACCTTCAAGAAAAATTGTACTTAAATCAACGCTTTATGGAACTTTATTATGTATGAAACCATGCGACAAATTTTCACTCTTGTTAATTGTAATTATTAAAATGCAAGAGAAAAACAAAATTGCAAGCGCATGCTTAGATCGTTTTGTTTTGTAACCGAAAAATAAAGTGATTCGTTTATAAATGTGAGAAATATTTACAGAATATTGCATTTTTAAGCTGCGCATTTTATGTAATAAAAGAGACAACAAAAATTGAAGTAGTCTTTCAAGTATCTTTTTTTTTTTTTCGATGAAATAGCAAACTGACTTTTAAAACTCAAGTACATACTATGCATTTCAATTTCATAAGAAGACAAGTTTGTCCCGTTTTAGTTCGAGGGAAAACAAAAAAAGAGTAGCGACTCCAAGTGATGATGTTGTACACTATACATCTGTTTTGGTAGGCGTTGTTAACGGTTAGGATGAATTTAATAACATCGTAGGTCGTGGTCATCAGCGGTACCATCGCACTTCCGATTTGCACGCAACCCACGTTCGGCGAAAATCTTTCGTGTTGAACAAAATCGGGCCAGTGCAACGATCTCTAACGCCATTTTTCTCGGAGTTTCCGCAAATTTATAACTTTTCAAGCTGCAGAACCGTTTCAGCTGAAAACTCGTGGATTCAGTTAATCGGCATATAAACCTTGTTTCTGAATCTATTAAATGTTTTCCTGCGCGTGTCATTTGGACGAACGAAAATAAAATAAAAGGAGAATTGGAAAATATTATAACCGATCCGTTTGAACATATTTGGATTTATGAAAAGCAGGTTATGTGGGTGTTGAAGATGAGGTAATAATAAGATGTAAGAGTTGAAACTTCGGGGCTTTGTCTTTTCCTCCTAAATCTCCTGCGAATTTCTCCTGCGTCATCCTTCTCGAGTTCTTCCTCTTCCTGTTTGGTCGCGAAATCTTCCCACGCAAGTGGTAATACAATGCCCGATATACTCTATAGGTCTTCTGTGGGCCTGTTAAATAAATGATAATTACCATCAGATGAAGATACCGCCGCCAACGTGTAGACAGATTCAATTTTTGTTTTCGTAATCCGTACAACCTAAGTATATCATGCATTCTTTTGTGTCGTGCTGTGCGAAAACTGCTCGCGTGAAAACAATTTTTTTTGCGCCGCATCATGAGAAAGTGTTGGAAACGAAATTTAATCTTTAATTTAATTTTTTTACAGAGATGGCAGCGGCGATGGTTCGTCTTATACGATGATGGGGAACTAACGTACTCCGTCGATGAGCATGTAAGTATAAGTATAAGTATTTTGAACAATGTATTGTGACGAAATGTAAAACTTGACCTGATGTAGTAATTGATTTCAATATTTTGTGTGTACAAATTGTTCCTGGAGACACAATTTTGAAATATATAGTTCAAAAGTTTAACAACAATGAAGTTTTACATTCATATTAATAACCGGAACAAGAGAATACTGTAGGAATTTTCCCAACGGACTAGATATTTTTCAGTGCAGCAGCTGAATAACAGCTAATTATATTTGATCCCGACCCAATTTTATCACACAAGCATCACCTTAATATTTAGCAAAATCTTTGTCATTTGAAAATGTATGTTTGCACAGATTAATGAATTGGTGATCAGAGTTGAAATAAAAATGACAAAATTTATTATCACATCTGACGTTTTCTATCTCTGTTGTTTGCCGTTGAATTTGTAATATTAATACTGCGACATGCGTGCGAACGTTTGCATAAACGTCAACTGTGTATATATAGGTATATATAGCTATAGCGGCGGGAAATGAAGCGCAGATGTAACTCTTGCGGGATGTTAATCTGTTGCGTTTATGTAACGCGTTCGTTCGACGTTCAGCGGCACAAGGAAGTGACTCTCGGATGTATACAGGCACGACACAGCCGAATTCAAATTGAGCCTGACTTTATCCTTAAAATTGACCGAGCTTTTTGAAACTTGATCATTTCAGGAGCTAAAAGTTGTGTCATTACAATTGCATTGACATGAAAATGATTGCAAGTAATTTAAATCGAGTGGGCGTGGAATTTCATTTGTTACTCATTATGACTTTTATATTATGAAAAGTGTTGAGGAGCGCGCGTGATTTCCGTGACAAGAAAAGTCGTGTTGCACCATTGGCAATAGAGCCACTCCCTGCAGCGATCTGCCTACGGCAGTCTGTACACGCCAAGGCCGAAATCACGTGGTCGTTAAGGTACATAAGGTACATTTATATCCTCAAAACAGTGATTTTCATTTTGCATATCTGCGAACTGGTAAATGGACAGCAATTTTATAATTGTGCGGAACAATCGGCTGGCGAGTATTGCGAACGAGCGTGGTATTAGGGGGCGCATCGTCATGAATGTGCATGCAAAAGCTAACTGCAGTTAGTCCAGTCTTGTGAACCCGCACTGGTGTGATTCCGATCGCGGGTTGAACAGGTTGAACAGTCGGCTAGCGGTATAAGTATATACCTAGGCCATATCTGCACGACCGCTCGTGCATACTCAGCTAACGAGCCAGCCAGTCTGTCTTTCGAATCGAGCAACAACCTACACGCTTGTCCATCAGTCAATTTCGTTTGACATCATTTATATTTTACCACCTTTTATCATATTTCATCAAATATCAAATGACTGCGTTTCTGCATTCAAAGATAGTTCGCATATGTTGTATATATGTTTGTATAAACATATATGCATTTAGACATCAAATGCATGCATTTAACTATAAATGTTAACGTAAATGGCTGAATTCAAGTTTTGTAGGCTAACTTTTAAAAACATTTTTTAGCTGGAGAAATAAATGTTGTAAAACAAAAGGTGTGAAAAAGAGACACGTAGTTTATTGTCGTTAGGATGAATTTTGCAAATTTTTAACCGGCGCGTTGCTGGTCTAATATTGGCTGACGACAACCAATCATTGATCGCTTGTGCGTGCTAGGACCCTGATAGTCACCCTGATAATGGAATGATGTTGAAACATGGATGTACAATTCGAATTGAAAATATTTATTGTTATATAGATCATCAGTGGCATTGTCATTTCCGAAAAACAATATTCAGTTGTTGATGCTCTTTTTAATTACCCCCTTTTGATTCGAGAAAAGAAGACATCATGGTTACTCAAAATATCAGCAATTAAACACATGAATTTCAATTTAACAAATCGCGATATCACTTCTACATTGAAAAAAAAAAAAAATTTTAGTGCATACAATCTATGTTGTAAGGAGTACAATGTCATCATACTGTAAATATATACGACTGAAAAGGTAAATCTTGACTTTAATGACAAAATATGAAATATTTAAAAACGGTGGTGAATAATTTGTTCTTCATAAAATAAGAATTGCTTTTTATGAAATAAGATTCCAGTTGTATTTTATTGACGTATAAAAATATTACTAGTTGACATCAGAAGAGTGGTTTTATAAAAAAAAATAATAACTTGAATGTAACCGTGAAAAAATTAATTTCAAATAACATATTTTTTAATCGTATAAAATAATTTACTGCTTCATAAATAAATCTACAGAGATAGAACATTATAATTACAACTACAATATTGTATTGTTAAAATATAAATTTATGATCTCTATTATATTCATTACAATATGAAAAGTTACTGTGGGTTCGGAAAAAAGAAGGGAAACGGAGTATATAATTTAATATTTTTTTTATTCATTAAACAATTGTTTAATATGAAATGTTGACGGTCGTTTCATGAATGGTAAACAATAAACGGCAATTGGTTGGGTTATCAAAAATTTTGTCCGAGTATTGGAGCAAACTCGTGCCATTTATCAAAAATGGGAAGCGAACTGAATTTCCACATGAGTTAAATTGATTTGCACGTCACTGATAAAAGAACTGCGAGAATTCGACCGGTCTGACAGCCGCCGATCAGAGCAGACAAATGATTTCGTATGTTCGCTTCGTGCATGAATATCGTCGAGTTATATCTCGTTATGCAACATTGTTCAGTAGACAGGCTGCAGAAACCGCCATGGCGCGGTTAATAGCCGCCGCCTTGAAAACCCGTTTATTCTCGCGAGGAGAGCATTTTTTCACTTCTAAACCGGTGACATCAGTTTTTGCGCGCCAACCTTTTTGTTTGTTTGTTTGTTTGTACTTTTTTTTCGGCTCTCGCATGGTATGTTGCTTTATCGCAAGTTAGAAAAGAGGATGCAAATATGATTAAGCCATAATAATAATTACGCGGCTTTCGTTCGGCTAGAATTTTCAAAATTGGCTCTGCCGTCTCGTTGGCGCCGCATGAGATTATTCTTTTCTCTCGCAAACCAAACAATCCAGTTGCATTTGACTTCAAACCATTTCAAATGATCGAGCGGGATAGACATTCATCACGACTCTCGCGATTGCACGACAAAACAATCGGTTTGCTTTTCTTCGGGATCGCAATTTTTTGCCGCCATAATTGACCGGTCAATTTAAGGCAAAATGTATATAAATCTAAAAGTGCTTTGCTCCAGGATGCGCGCACGTTAAATTATTATCTCCTTTCATTGTGTTACTTATCCACCTCAAACCGGCCCTCGCGCGCCTTTATTTGGCCAGGGTCCAGATACAGCCCGATGCGCTATATACTTTCGACCCCTCGTGCTCTTTTTTGCCTCCAAACGAGTTTTAAATTGCCCACACAGAGGAGATCCTAGCGTTACGAAATTCTGCACCAATTTCTCACCATCCAAACGGCAAAACGTTCCTTAAACCTTTTTCAGAATATATCTTTTTTAAGTTCTCAAAAATATGTTTTTGCCTCTTAAGAATAATTTACTTAAAAACAAAAATCATTTATTTTTCTGGTAAGCGTTTTAGTGTTTCAAATAATTTAGTCGAGTATTGAAAATTATTTGGGAAAAAATCTTCTCGAATAATAATAATTATTATTATTTTGAATTTCATTCCATCATTTTTTTTTTTTTTTTTTCGAGTAATTTTTTCCAGACAGACTTACAAATCACTAAGTAAATATACGATTCGATTTCAAACGGACTCAATTTTATTGACAAAACAACTTAACACGTCTTATCATTGAAAATTATCGAACAAGACTGACTCGAAATTTTTTGACAAACAAAAGTTATCGTCGCGACAGAACACGAACGACAAACAGGATTTAAAACTGGAAAAATTTGACCGGTGCAACATTGTAGCATTCAGGAATGTTTTAGGACTCAAGCTAACAATTAATGCATGATAAAAATCAAAAAGAATTATATTTTTTTGATATCATTTTTTTTTCAACATTATTGAATATCTATTTTATGTACGTTTCAAAATTAAAATCTTGTATGCTTAAGAGTGTTTTATTCAAACCGATCTCTTCTAATCTTAATAATTATTACCAAACAGAAAATTGTTTGGTTTTTTTTTTTTTTTTTTTTTGGAACCAACAACATTTTCACAAATCATCCTTAAGTGTTTGCTTGATTGAATTAGCAACAAAAAAATGTGTCTCTAGTTGAAGTTGCCTTGATGTGATTATGCGTGGCATGTAGCTCGACCTTGAATTCGGCGGGAGAATTCAATTTGCCGGTTGTCAGGCGATGCTGGTCGATTTGCATCTTGCGATTCGGGATAAGAAAGTTGCGCGTGAACAGCGAGCGTTCGCGCACTTGAGAGTTCATACATCAAAACGTCGAGGAAAATATTGGTCTGACGGTACGCGTATGACCAGAAATAAATGAGGCGCATCTCGCGAGTCGATATCGATATATACACATATGTAAGTTTTAATTAAAACGAAATATTCGCGTTTGATAAGAGGCGATACGTAGATAAAAAAAAAATCGACAAAGCTTTCGTTGCACGATTGATGTTCAATGAATGAAAATTTCTCCGACCACGCCTTTGTATGTTTTACTTTTGCCAGCATTTCTTGTCACTAAGACCTTGACCTTATTTGTGATTAGACAGATTTTGTATTTAGAAATCTGCAATGATGACGCACAAATCACACGGCGATAGCGATCTCGTGACTTTTTCCCTGAGGAAAGTCGACGATGGATATTTTTGGTCAACGAAAGTTTAGTTAGTCAAGCATGTCCAGCGCGTGCAACCTACAAACCTATGTCATCCTCGCACGATTTATCGCCTACAACTTTGGTTTCATTGTTTCAAAATGTATAACTTAAGTTTGTTTGTTTGCTTTTTCTTTTTCGATTCAATTTTTCTTTTTTCGCCGAATAAAAATGAATTGAAACTTATCGACGTGCTAGACACTGGAATGCATTAACCCCCGTCACACGAAAGCAGAAACAAGAAGGTTTGTATTTGTTATATGCACGAGGCACAAAACGGAACGAAATTGCGATACAAGTTTATTTACGACTAACAAAAGACAATGCTTTGCAGGGCACCTAGAGCACAGCTCGTCCTAACAAAAAAAAAAGTTATACCTGAGATCCGCGATAAAGCGCCTGCCAAATATTTGTTTCAACCCTAAAAAGTATTGAACCGTATAATTAAATCGAATTTAAACTGACGACTTGTCAAAATAATTGGATTTTGCCACGGTCCGCACTGGTCCCTTTTTTTTTATTTCTCTCTCTTTCTCTAAGATTAGTTGCATTAGTCGACTCTCTCTGTATAATCAACACATGCCCCCGGTTTTGTAAATTGTTCGCTTATATTTTGAATTTGATTCGGTTAATTTTGTTGCTTCTTTTATCAATGTCTTATGAAATTTCGCAAGGCACAAAAAAAAAGTGGCGAGCACAAGCTCGTTAAGTTTGAGATCTTGGCGTGTCGTTTCGTATATCTGTGAAAAGACCGGATTGTAATGCACAACAGGCTATTATCCGAGGCACTACAACCAGTGCAACCAACCAACCAAACTCAGCCCATTACCATCCATTTTTAAACATTTTTTTATCTTCCTTTTTTTTTTCGACCGCCAATATCCGAACTTTATGTACAATAATAAGTCTCTCGCGGTTTTGCAAATCAACTCTGCATTTCAATCCCAAGAATTTCAATCTTTTATATTTTTAATGCTCAGATTTTTGTTTTACAATTTATTGTTACTTCTAATTAATTAATCTGATGATACTGTTTTTGCTTTTCAATTCAACATTTTAAACTGTGAAAGTAATTGGATACTTTATTGATGTGTGTCTCGTACAAGTTTCAAGTCATGGTACCTGAAAATATAATTCGAGCGGTAGTCAGTGCATTAAGTCATGGACGAACTTGTTGCAACATCGTGTCGGGAAAGTTCATATAATTGGATAAACGCCGATTATCCGATTCTCACACAAAACGTCGTTACTGCACGTGAATAACGCTTGCTGATAATAATATGCTCATTCTACGGCGATCTAATTTATATTTCACATGATCGAAAAGTCATGCATGTTGTAATTTATTTAGCGCGATATTTCATCACGTCGCTAAACATTGTAAACTTTATTAATAAATTTGATTTTACGTTTTAATTTCACATTAAACGTGTATTTCAACATTTATTTCCAATTTTAAATAGTTTATGAAATCTCAAAGTCCACAAAAAATAGTTCCTAAAGAAATATCTAAAAAAAAATAATAATAATGGAATAATAAAAATGAAAACTATTGGAATAATTTAAATGAATAAAATTGCAGATACTAAAATTTCAATTTTGTAATTTTGCATGACTGTCGCTCCAACTGCCCTTAGCAGTTTTCACTTTTCCAATACATCACATCGGAGCGATTTAAAATAAATGCATACATGATATAACGCACGCGCAAAATATTCAAATCTCGCTTGGCCGAACGTGCATTTGCATTAAATTATGACCATATGTCATTTTATCTATATACGACATTACGTACAGCAAAAGTATATAAAAATCACACGAATAATTGTTTAGAGGTGTTATGTAATAATCAGCAGTTGCTCAATCAAACGAGATAATAGATTATAGAACGTATAAAATATGAATCAAATCAAAATCAAATCAAATTCTTTCATTTATTCATTTATAATCTTCACATTTATCAATATTCAACTTTCATAAAAAAATCTAAATTTTATTTTATAACAATATATAATAATAAAATTAAGTACATGATTGTATTGTAAATCTTAAGTGGACGAGTAAAAGAGCGTTGCATGGAGAAATTGCTCGACGTTGACTCTTCTAAAGCACATATATAATGTACCGGTACACTCACTTAGAAAATGCTCCGAATATGGTCAGCCTTTTAGCAAAAGCGACGAGCGTCAAATAAATTGCGCGCTGTGACAATTTTGTGCGCCAAAATGTCAGACTCGTTTTCATTTTATACGCAAAACGAATCATCAGCGATTTATAGAGTCATTGAGGCGTTTATAAATGGAGGAAAAAAGAAAAATAATTTGTCCAAGCACGATGACGGCGATTAAAAATGAGAGCCGAGACGAGAGGCGAGGAATGATAATAAAAAGTTTCGCACAGCCTCCGCGATATAGCGATACACGTTTGTATTGGTCGCGCGCGACGCGAGTGAAAGTGAAATTGTTGTTGTTGAAACGAGCGGCTTTCGCGCAACAATAACATATCGCGCGCGATTTACGCCCGATCGTGCTCACAATTCTTTTAATATGCTAATATTGATGCTCGCTACACAAGCTGCTATGTATTTTTGCAACTCTCTTTTGCTTGTCCACGCAATATCATCCCATATAGTTACGAGATTCCAACATCTCATCGTAATATCAAATCAGCGTTTTCCTCCCCAAAATTATGACCGTGCGTCTTTTTTTTATTCTGACTTTATATTTATCTACTGTCTCTTTATCACTCGCTTGATCTTGCCAAAAGTCGAATTCACTTTTTCGACCATTTATTTATAATGTTCGGAGATGAGATAAAAGCCTCATGAGAGGATGTAGTAATTTTTTATTGGAGCAATATTTTTCGAACCATGAACATATACGTAAAATTGTTCAGCGCGGGGTTTTGTTTGGATGTTGAAAAAAGAAGTGCATCAGTCGAGTATTGTATGCAAATTCTCGTTTTTTTTTTTTTTCATGTACCTGCAAAAAATTGAGACAAATGTTCCAAGTGGAATGGACGTCGCTGGAAAAAATGCGCGATCACTCTAGATGTAGGTATTAGAGTTGTGGCGATGTGCAGATGTACCACTTTAATGTGCTCGTGTAATGTAAAGCAACAAATTTAGATGTTGATCCATATATGGAACATATATTTATAAGTATCTACATTCAGAAATGGTTACGTTTCTGGCCAATTAAGAGAATCACGTATGGAACAGTTATTAAAATAATTTAATGTTTTCAATTTATCGAGTATTCAATTATGATAATTGAAGGTTTCAATTTTGATAAAAATTGATTGCAATGCTGCTGTCCCCGCAATCAGTTGAACGAAAAAGCAATTCTCGAACAATACTTGAAATCTGCATACAGTTCTCACAGTCTCGTGGGAATAAGTGTGCATATTTGAGTTTTCAACTTGCATGGAGTTGATCTTGTTCAATCAGCGTGAATCAAAAATGAAATTTCGCTGAAAAGTGTCGTTTGATACTTTTCGTTTGACTGTAGCATTAAAATAATATGAACGTATGGCTAATAATTGCTAATAAACTAGATCACCATTCGACACACTTTCTGCTAATAACTGGATGAGAAGCGCCTCTTTAACCCACTTATTTTTATAGTGTAAAATTAGAAATATATACACGCCTGTAGCTTTTCGTATGTTTTCATTTCATGTTTCGTTTTATGTTACTTGTGTAACTTTAGCAAAAATCTTGCCGGCTTAAAAAAAAAACACCTTCGTGTGACGACACGAAGTTCCAACTTCGAACGTAATTTGCCAGTGTACGATAATTATACGAGTAACGATAGTGGATGAAACGCATGAGCAATTTATCGCGTGACACAACTGCGACGCTGCGATGTGAAGAAATTGAAAAAAAAATGAAAAAAAAAAAAAATCAAATGACAAATGAGAATAAAATTGTCAGATTATATAAATGCAAAACGGAAATCCTCGAGAATAAAAGTACATAATAATGATGAAACAAAAAAGTTGTCGTGAAAAAGAAATTAAAATAATTGGCCAATTTTTATTCAATCATCCGTTTTGGTATTTTTTTATAATTATTTTTTAAGGAAAAATTAATTTTTTTTTCTCGAACTCAATTTGATTCTAGAACAGGGGACCCGTAGAGATGTGTGACACTCTGATAATTTTAAAAAAGGAAAATAAACGAGGTATGTGAGGTTCATGAAAAACTACTTGCACGCGACCTCGCGGTTTGATAAATAATGCGACATATTACGGAGGAAATATATGATTACGATATATTGAGACAAGTGCCAAGGTTCTACGGTAATAAAACGATTTTTCTCCTTTGGAATCCAACTTGACGAGAATGTTCCTTGAGAATAAGGTTTTGCACGTCAAATTCTTTGTGGATCAATCATTTGTCAAATCAGTTTTTGTTCAACGTTTCTTTTTTTATTTCCAATATCATTACTTTAATGACATAATGGTAGCAAGTTTTGCGAAATTCAAAAGCAATTTCAAGAGTCAAAAATGACTTATAAATTGTGGGGGACAAATAAAATACAGGCAACGAGAATTTTTTTTTTTTCTTATTTTAAAATTCGTTTACAAATGATTTAATTTTTTGTGTTAATTAATTTGCAGCCAACTTGAAACTTTAATCAAATGCGTCAGTCAGGTTCTTTTCACAAAATTGTACAATTTATACATCGACTTCAACTGAATTATTTTCATTTTAAATGAAAACATCTTTTTTTTTAACATTAAAACATCAAAAATAAATCAATGTGACAAAATTGAATTGACAAGTCAAAGAATTTTAAATCCAACGATTATTTCCAAGCAACTATATTAATCAACATCAAGTGACAATTATGTTTGTTCTATAAAACTCTGTAACTGCATTCGCGATTCATATATAGAAATGCAAACACGTTATTGAAGAATTTGTCGAAATCAAGGAAATTAAGGACACCGTGTGTGTGTTGCAATTTGTCGACTGACACGAAAGGCAAAATGATGTAATTATTCGCCAAGGGGCACACGAAATTGAGTGTGCACAAAAAAAAAGTCGCGCGCTTTTCTGGTTGTCATGTTGGAGCGCGCGTGCGCAAGAGTTGCGCTTGGCACCTGCAACACTTTGCTATTGCAACACATTTTAGTCACAACCAGGAAACGTATACACTAACTTGCAAACATGCATGCATAGAATGTGATATAAACCAATGGCTGCATAAATGCGTGTACGTTATAACCCTATTTGGCATAAAACTCCGAAGAAAAGTTTTTTTATATAAACCTCACAATTACCATATGTCACATATCTATGGCTGTATTATATTTGGATGATATTTTCATTTTTGTATTTATTTTTACGTGGGAAATGTAAAGAATTTTGAAAAATGAAAAAAAAAAAAAATGATATTGAATTCATATGTGTTATGTTTGATGGCTACATATGTGTAATGATTTTATTATGAACGGTGGGAATTGATTTGGTTTATATTGTCACGGTTATTTCATTATCGAACAAACGTAGGCTAAGAAATGGGCCGCAAGATTAATGTGGCACCTGCTAGCTATTGCAGAATGCCGCGCGCGCGTTCATGCTCAATCGCAAAACGATCTCTCGCGGCGTGCCACCCCGAGCAAGATTCGCTATTCGCGCTTCGAATCTTAATAAGAAAAAAATGCCGCGCCGCTGATGGCCAATCGCCTCACGCTCGCACAGATAAATTAATTTTCGCATCTCATCACTGCAACCGAGAATGCGTACCACGCAGCTTCGACATACCGCGCTCGCAATATTCATTTCATTTTTGCAATACGCTTCTCTGTGCAAAACCGTATCATCTCTCAAAACATTTTTGTTCTTCTTTTTATTATTTTAACATACATTTGATGAAGCATATAGTTTCAACGATATTGTGATGTGGGGATTAAAAGGAGCGATACTCGTCAGACTACCGATTTTCCAGTTATTTTCTCTCATACATTGCGATCTCTCAATTTCCATCACCTAACCTGACGTGAACGTCATGAAACCGGTTGTCAAAGAGCTGATACATTGTTTCTACCGACTGAAAAATGCATTTTCACGCAGGAAAACACGATCGAACTCTTATAATTTTTTCATTCTTTCATCCATGACCATTATTTTTAGTTATAAAAAATAATCTTTCTTGAAAGAAATTCACAAATGTAATTTATTTAACAAAAATGCAACAAAAAAAAAGAATAAAAATGACGTTTTGAATTTGTTCACGTGCTCGAAAGAATACGCTTTTTGAATTCAAATGCCACGTTAATATTTTACAACCTTAAACATCTAAAAGTGATTTACAATCGATGAAGTTTTTTATTTTTCATTTCTCAAGTTGGAAAAATAAAAGGTTTGTCTACAACTCTTCCCTAACTAAAAAATCTATGAGTCTTGAATTGCATAACTAGAAATCTCTGTCACCCTCTCTAGGAGAGAAAATTGAAGAAGTATTGAAATATAATGGCGTGTGAAAGGGACGGCAAAAAGAATATATATATTTTTGGAAACGAGAGCTGAGAAGATGGGTATCACGGCGGCGGGAGTGCGGGACAGGTGGTCGGTTTCTGAAGGAGCCGCTGCGATAAGATCCGCGTGTGGGTTATGTAAAACACGAGTCGTTGCACTTTTCAAGCAATGCATCTTGTTTTTATTTCTCAAGCATGCGAATCTTGCTATGAAATCGCATACCTGTGGATCCACCTGCAAAAGAGTCTCGCCCGGATTTATGGCTCAGGTCCGATTTCTGGAACCCAAATCAAATATAACATTTGATTTTGACCCCCAAACTCAAACTTATTTCTTCACCTATAACAAACTGAGACATTCTGCAATTTAAACTTACACCGATTTTCTAAAGTCACTCGGTTATGTTTGTGAATGAACAAAATGTTTCATAAAAATAACGTAGAAATAAAATTGAAAATGATAATTTTATGAATAAAACAATGAGTAAATGTTGAATTGTCAACTATTGAAAATTGCGATGCTACGATTGTAGAAATGAAAAATGTATAAGGATGGATGTATTAATTATGTGATGGTTTTGCAGCCCGAGACCGTGCCTCAAGCACGGATTGACATGACTCGTGTGCTGGAAGTAGCCGCTGCCGACGATGTCACTGGACATCCTTACAGCCTCGCGATCACTTCCGCAGAAGGAGTCACCTTCGTCAAGGGCACCTGTCGCGAAGAAACGCGATGGTGGGCCGATGTCCTGCAAGTCTATTCGAGAAATAAGGTAACGCTTGGGCGCTCGTCCCATACGATTTCAATTATTTTTCAACGAACCAATTTTAAATTGGAAAATTGAATTATAGCCCCGCGTCCGAAGCGCGCGCGTTCCAAACATTTTTGTTGCCGAGCGATTACTCAACCGAGACTACCAGCATTGCGAAATAGCCTAGGCGCGCTCACATAATAATGTATACCTATATCGCTAACGAGCGGCTCATGTTTCCGATTCTCCATGGCCGGCGCGTATCCGTTTTATTTCATTCGCCGGGGACTCTTTCAGCGAATCGAACTTGATGCTAAATGTAGATTTAATGATCGCGATCGGCCGACTCCGATTTTTACCCCTTTTTTTCTCAGCCCTTTCTCTTGTCCTGTCCTTTTTGCTTTTTCACCAGTGTCTCGCGCCGCGTAAAGGATATCTTGTTTTCTCGCGGCCGAATATAAATTCAATCGTTTTTATATAATTTCATTTTTTTTTCTTCTACTTTTTTTTTGCTTTGTTTTTTTCAAATTTTGTTGTTCTTATTTAAGCTTCATTTTGATTTATTGTTTTTTTTGTTTCGTTTTGTTAAATTTTTGTATACTTTTTACTGTCGAAGAATCTTACATATTAAAAAAAAATGTTTTGAATCGCTCGAATACAATTTCGTTCCTTGTTCACGGATCAAAGTTTAAACAGCTCATGAATGAATTGCAAAACATTCTCGCTAATTCATTCCCATCCTAAACACTTTTCACGCACACCGCTGCGGTGTCGCAACAAAACATTTGTGTAATTCAAAATCTCTTTCTTTTTTTTAATTCAACAAGTTAGCAGACTGACATTATGAATGCACATGTTGCGATGGCTCAAAATATAAGAATTAATTTTCTTTTTATATTTATATGTATATATATATAAATTGATAGACTTACGCAAGCGATGATCGATCATTATAAATGGAAACACCTCGTTGTCACAGCCGTCAGTGCAACTGCGAGATTACTTTAGTAGGCCAAGGCGATGCACAGGGTGAATGTGCAGCAAATATGCGCGCACCTTTTTTATTTTTCCAGCTCGTTATAAACTCAATTTTTTTCATTTTTCGATGACGATTTTCCGACCCATGGCCTTACTGCGTGCTAAATCAATCAATTGCTCCTGAATCGCATAAATATTTCCAATATCGCAACACTGCAAGATTTAAAATGATTGAGAGACAATATTATAATGTTGTTTTTAATTTTTTTTTTTGTGTCAAGCATTGTAGGTAGTTGGCATGATAAATATGATAAAAAAAATAAAAGTTTGAAATGATCAGACGATTAATACAGTTTTTGATTCGCAGGGACGACACAAACGGAATGCAACGTTTCCCGGTGGACAAACGACGATCCTTCAAGTTGCTCCGCCGATTCGCAGTAAGTAAAATAATTATAAATACACGAGTGAGGAGAAGAAACGCGATTTTTCAAGACGTATATACGACAGATTCCCGCGCGTCAAAATCAAACAGTCGAATGCAATCGACCATTTCACATGAAAACAACTTATTGAGTAACAGTCGAGAAAGAAAAGGCCAAAGCAAACTGAATACACTGATCGAACGGTAGAGTAACAAAAATCGTGTGTTTTTTTTTGATTGAAAATTTCATTCTCTCTGTGTTTAATTCGTTTTTGTAACAACAGATTTGATTTATTTATATAATTCGCACGATAAAAATATGTATTACAATTTCATTATGTACGACTGGCTGATTTGAATATACAATACAAAGTGTTTTATTACAGAAAGTGACTGATACATTTATATGACATTTTGATTGTGACAAAGATAATAAATCATCCATCGGCGGAGCGAGTGGTTATCAATAAAACAATGAGACAATGCCAAGTCCCGCGAGCTTATTTCTAAGTGACAGATCCATCATCAAACTACAGACTCGCGAGAGCGATTTGCCATGCATGCCAATTTCTGCGATGCTATTATTCAAACCGAAGTCTCGCATCTCTTATCAAACTCGACCGTATCAGTAACAATAAAACGCGATCTGATATTGAAATCTGGACACAATGGCGTGCAACCAAATCGACCCGCAGAATAAATCCATGCAAAATGAAACAATAATTGAATTCGACTGAAATGTATAATTAAACTCGAACGCAATCTCGGGAATTCGATTTTAGATCTGATCAATTTTGTTTCAATTTTGTTGTGTTCTTCCGATTGACATTGGACGATTAAAATTTGTTCCTCGTTTCAGGCAACACTCCAAATCCGACTCGACCGCGGTTTAACAGCTGCAGATCTGAATCGCGAAACTCGACATTCTGGATCCCGGAATCCACTGTGGCAGATTCGCCGACGTCCGGCGGAAACAGTTCGCTGCTAAGCAACACTCTTAACGGTAGCGCTGGCGCTCATCGTGATCCGGAAGTGGAGAATGTACTGCGCAACAGTATGTCGTCGATGCGAAATACCACACTACAGAATGGTACAGTTCACACCTATCTGGGTACAAGAGCTCTCAATGGATCGGCCGCAGGTATTACAGTGCACCCAATAAAAATTCAATAGCTGAATTAAATAAGTTGCACGAAAAATGTATTTAACAAGTTCAAATCTACTCGGCGATACATATATCATTAAGTTTTGAAAATAATAATGAATTAACACTAGATGTATCAAAAGTACCTCTGTTCCCGGGTTCATGTTTTGTCTTTTAATTTGTCTTGTACTTCTTTATAATAATTTCTTGTTGAGTTTTTTGTATTCATTTATATTAATTTTACGGACTTACATGACTGATGTGATATTTGTACAATAAAAACTTGAAAATACACCACATCATTATTATGATCATGATGATAATCATTATCATTAATAATGATAATCATAGTTCAGTATCTTCTTACATATAAATTTGTTGAGATCGCTATCATCTGCTTTAATAACATCAAAACCTAACCGATTCACAGCTCCGCATATCTGAGTAAGTGGATCAGTTTCATTATAAAGCGCAATAAAAACAATTCAGTACAAAAAATTGTATTTTTTGTTTAAATATTTTAATTAGAAAAAGGTGTCAGTCACTTTTCCTTGGGTATTAGTTCTAGTGTTAATTCATTGACACGTATACATACGAGACCCAAATTTTTAACAGTTCACCAATATCAGATCTCAGTAACGTAAGAACATTTTTTTTTTCTGCTGACGACAGAAATACTTGACGTGTCAAAATAACGATCGTAATTTCATCAGCAGTTTTCACACTTTACAAAAATTGTGACAACTTTGCAAAGTATCTTATCGCGGTGTTTCGAAAACTTTTTTTTCGTTATAAAATCTGTTTCTGAGATCACAAACTTTTTCATGCCAACTAATGGAACCGCGTGTTTTCAGCCCATTCCTCATCAACACCGACATTGGTATCATCATCGGAGAGCCAGGAAAAGCCGCCGATTGGTCCGAACGACGTGAGAGCGTATCGAGACCAACCTGCCAGCAGCGCCTCGCCGCCGACGAGAGATAAGCTCCGGGCCGAGGACAAGACACGGCGCAGAATGAACCAGCAAGGAGAACGCCCTGCGACTACCGCGGTCGGACCCAACGAGAAACTGGGTCAGTTTCCTTCTCTCGAATACCACACGCACTTCTTCCGTTACTGCGCCGCATCAATGGCTATTTCATAATTGCGCGTAACCAATTTTTTGTCCCGCATCGTTCTCGTTCTATTTGAAAAATTTGTTCTTCGACTTATCTCGACGTTCGGAAATTTGTCCATCTTTATGTTCTGAACATGATTGTTTATAACCAGGAGGGGACAAAAAACTTCGACTGCATACTCGATGAGACATTTATGGGTCGAATAATGTATGGCTGCTAAATGAAGTAATTATAATTAGCAAAAACACACATATTATTGAATGGTTTCAATATAATTCCAAATGTAAAAATATGTCAAGTGCATTCTTCGATACGTATATAGAGCTCATTAATATGCGTAGACCAAAACGAGCGTGGTTCATAAATAATTGATACTTCGAGAAAACAGTTTGACACCGTGGTTCTCGAGTGTCATTACGTTTTGTGCCATATTTATACAACGGGGAAAAAAATCGAATGAAGCGATTAAAATAAAAGCAAAAATTAAGGAAATTAAATAACTTCGAGCTGCAATGTTAATTAGATTATAGTTTACAATGTAATTAGTTTTAATTTGTTTCAGTTTTTATTTGTCTTTTTTTTTCTTTCTTAATTCGATGAGAAATAATCATGGTTGTAATTTTAACATCGTCATCATTATCATAATGAATGATTTTTTTCTTAAATAATTACTGGCACTATAGTTTTCATCTCACTTGTTGTTTTATTCACCGATTTTGCGTGGGTTTCGCACAACCCTCCGGGTAATTAAGCAGCACGCAATTAAGAACATAAATGGCTCATTAAGAGACGGATAAGTATCCGAGGATCTCGAAATGCTATCCAAAGAAAATATTGTGATTGTAGCTGTCGCGCGATGAGATCTGTGATCATGCTCGGTAAAGTCGGAAACAGTGTGAGTTGCATTATTGAAAACGATCTTGTGAGCGCGAAGGTGGAGATAACAAAGATACGACGCGACGAGAGACTCGTCCGGATGAATCGATGCGTCAGTCACGTGACGAGGATTCCAATTAAATTCAAGGGCCGCGGCGTTGGCGTGCACGCGGCCATCCAATCGATAAGATCGCGTGTCGCGACGGCGAGAAAAAATGCGCCGTTTAATCGCGATATGATGCCCGGCTACACGGAACACGGAGTTCCGTTCCCACAGCGACAGCCGCGGGTTGCGTAATTGCGTGCACGTTATCGCCGCGTGAAATCTCACGACAACGGACGCGTCCATATTCCGTCTTTTTCAAAATACCGAAGATTTCATTTAGCCACGTTACATCGCGCAGCCTCGTTAATGATTGGCCATTGATACCCGTGCGAATTCAGCGGGTGGCAAAATGTCGATTCAAACTCACGACAATACCGTACGTTTTTGTTTTGTTTTGTCATTCGCACCACCGCCTGTCTCTTTATATTTTCAACTAACGCTCAATTGAGTCGATTGTTCTGTTCTAAGAAAGTTGTGATCGCAATGAAATCTTGATACTTAATTTATGGGATTCAATTAAAGCTCAGTGCATAGGCTGCTATCAAATCAAAGCTGCGTTAGCTGGCGTTGTTCAGTCATTTAGAACCTGACGAAACATTCTTTGTTGATTTTAAACATTTTTTTTTTAATTTCATCTAACTGTGTTCTTTTTATTTTAACTTTTAATTTCTCATAGATACGAGAATTTCTTTCTTTCTTTTCTAGTTTTAAACGAACTGAAACTTGTTTAACAACACAAATGTTAATTATGATGGTACTTTTGCAGATGACGAAGCTTGTCGAAGAATTCTGTTGGAACACGAGAAAGAACGCGAGGACAAGCTGCGGGATATCGCAGCGTCTTTGACGCAGCCGCGTGTCCGTAGAAACAAGCCGAGGAACTCGGAACCAACTAGAGATGTCGTCGACGCTGTTCACGGGGTTAACCAAGATAAACTGGTATACCTATGTCGTGATTTATAATTTTTTATCTTACCACTCAAATTTGTTGAATTCGTGAATTCATGAATTCAAATGTTGAATTCATTTGTTGAATTCAACGAATAAACATCTTCTGGATTCATGTACCGATGTCGCTAATTAATTGGATCAAATTATCAGAGTTGTGTCATGAAAAAATATATCACTTAACTAAAAAGATAACTCTGCAAATTTAATTTGTAACAAAAGATTGAAAGATAGGCGCAATATTGCGGTAGCGGTAAATGGAATTATGGAATGTTGTGGGAATGGGAATAATGATGTGTTGAATGTGCAGATAAGAGGCGATCCCGACGGCTGTGGCCTCGACATCTCCGGTACGAGATATTCCCCGACATCTGAGCTGCGAGTTGACTTGCCCGCAGAGGATCTTTTGAATATCAAGAAAGGATGGCTAATGAAGCAGAGCCTCAATAAAGTAAATATTCCGACACTTAGGCTATCATGTAAACACATTTTGTTTGAATAAATAAAATAATGAGACAATTTGAGAAACTTGTGGAAAGAGCCGTTCATGTTTTTATTAGTTTCAATTTTTGTTTACAAAAATTAATTTAAACTAGAAAAATTAATGTCAAACACAACTGAATAAAATTGATAAGAAATTCAAAATATACTGTGACCAAATTGTTTGTTATATTAGGAGTGGAACAAGCACTGGTTTGTGTTGCGAGGATGCGGACTGATGTATTACCGGGATCCCGGTGCTGAAGACAAGGGTATTATGGACGGTGTCATCGACCTAAATACGGTAACCGCCGTAACTCTTGTACAAGTCGCCAGGAATTATGGATTTCAAACCGTGGTAAGGTTCTTAGAAGAATTGTATTATCATTTTTGTTCACAGATTTTCACACCTGACTTACAGTTACAAATTGTTTATCTTTTGATCAATTTAATGAAATTCAGCATAATTGGTTTACCAGATGCGAAATCTCTTGAAATTAATTAATGAATAAATCTGTTTAAAATTATTTATTATTCAGTTGTATGGATTTTTATAATGATAAATAATAAATGGCAATGTTAATACAATTAAATTAACGTTTGTTAAATAACTCAGTGAATAAATATAAAAATTGGTTCTTGAGTGAATACATTTTAAGATGTAGATCAAGATTAATATTGAAGATGATAACGCTGTATCATGTTTGCAGACATGGGATGACCGAGGTACAACTGTGCTTTCTGCTGTGACTGCCGATATAAGATCCAGTTGGATGTCCGCCATAAGGAAAGCCGCCAATCTGCCCGATCAAGAAAATAATGCCGACTCGCACGCAATATGTCAGGAAAATCAGCAGGATGTCAACTTGCAGTCCCCCACTGCGTTAGTGATTTTATACCGCTATAAAACTTGGAATATATGAATTTAAGAAAGAAAAAAAGAAGAAATTTACATAAAAATAAAAGTTTAATCTTCTCAAATCTTTAGATTATTGTCTGTGATTGAGGGTACATTAAAAATAGTTTAAAGATGAGATTGACTGAATGATTTTTTATTTTCAGGTCAATGAACGAAAATCGAGAAAGGGAATCAATTGTGGCCTCGACGCCCCTGACTCCGCGGTCGGTGTTATTTTCGTCGGACGAAGAGTACCGTACGGCGTCGGAAGGCGGTCGTCGCGAGTCTGGCGACTGGTCGGAAATGCCTGTGTCACCGCCACTAACCAGGAACGGCGAGTGGAACATAGCGGCACTGAAAGGCGCGACAACCTGGCCGGAGAATGCGAAACATGAATGGTCCGAGTTGCCACCTTCCCCACCTTTGACCCGGACGGCGTTGTCTCGAGTGAAAGCACGCTCACGTTCTAGTTCCCGATCTCGGGTCTATAAACGGAGTAAAAGTTCGCCGCCCAGTTCTCGGAGGAGTACCCTTGACAGCGTAAGATCCGAGGACCTGATGATGGCTTGCTGTGAACTCGGTGAAGAAGATGCCGAGGAAGACAGCAGTCTACCCGAATCAAACAGCTGCTTACCAACGAACGATGACAGTCCACTTATCGTCGATTTGTTGAATAGTCAAGTGTACAACAATCAGGTAAAGTTCACGTCACAGCTTTGTGCGTTCGAATTGTATTTTTGAGTTCTTATGGAAATGCTTATTTGAATTTTCAATTGGACGTTGATTTGAAATTTTTTTTGCTTTTCTTTCGATAGGTCTCAAATCCGGACAAAAATCAATCACACCCGAGTACGTTGCTAGTCATTGTGGAACGTCAAGAGCACGAGATTGAAAATTTCAAGTCCCAATTGAACGCCGCGCGAACAGACGCGGCGAACGCGGAGAAGGAGCTTGCGCAATTGCGTCAGCAAAAGGCGGAGGCAAGCATCAGAGAGAAGCAAGTGGAGGAATTGCTCAATACAATTCAGAGAACTGAACAAATGAGAAATAAGGATCTTGAAGATTTGGACAAGATGAAAAAGATGTATAACAGGGACAAGGAAGTCCTGGATTGCAAATTGCTTGAAACTGAGGCTATTTTAAGAGAAACTAACGAACGATGCGAAATGCTCACGAATGAATTATCGTCTAGTCACAGGACCGTTGAACACTTGCAGGCAGAAGTTACAGCTCTTAGCAGCAGGCTTGCAGAAGGTCGTTATTAATTGATTGACTTTTAGTTTCTTTAATTGTTCATTTGAATAAATATTGATTTAGTTTTCAATTATTTGAAATTATTTCAGGAATTGAAGAAAACGAGAGATTGTATGCACGAATAAGGGAATTGGAAGGCAAAAACAGTTTGTCCTCATCGAGAGAAAAAGGCAGGAGTTTTGATTCTTTGAGTGACCTGACCAACATTGATTTGGATTTGGATTTGAATATGCTTGACAAAGAACGGTAATTATAAATTCATCATTTTTATTTTGATGTCTCGCTGATACAGTTGACTAACGATTAAATAACTCTTTACAGCGTCATGGAGGAATACGAGGAACTGCGTGGTCGTTTCGAGAAAGCCATCCAAGAGATCCGAGTGATGCGCAAAGAACTGCGCGAAGCCCACGCGACACAAGACGCTCTGGAGCTTGAAATGTTTGCGCATAAAAAAGATTCTGAAAGGTTGAACTGTTCGAATCAAGCGCAAATTCAGCTGATGGCCGCGCGGATCCAAGACTTAACGAGCAAACTCGGCGGGAGCGAAAAGCAGGTCAGAACATTGAAGCAAAAACTGACCAAAGCAGAGTCTCGGGACAAGAGGCGCTCGCTGTCTCTGAAAGGCCGAGAGTCATTTCAAATATCACAGGAGATTGAGGACAAGTTACAGGAATTGGAGAATAAGATGAGCGCGATCGAACTCGGCAAGAGTGCGCCCCGCGCGGTAACTACTGCCGGTATTAGTTGTAATAAAGAATCCAGTCCGAATCCAAAGAAAGAGAAAAAACGCGAGGACAAAAATAGGAACCTAGATAAAAGATTGAGGCGCAAGTCCCTTGACAGCGCCACTAGTTCAGAACCCATGAAGGTCTTGATTCGCTTAAGCACTTTGGAGACAAAAGTGACGAACGCGGTAATAGAAAATGTGGCAAGCGACGCTGAGAAAGATTCTAGCGAATGCAGCGATGCCAGTGCTCCGTCTGTCACCAGCGAGGTATCACTAGAGGTAAAGGAGACAAGTTATTAAAAATGGATGTTTTTGCTCTTCTTTTTCATCATTTTATGTTTGTAATCTTTTTGCTTTCTAGGTCCTTTCACGGTTACGAAAACTGGAGCGTGGCATGATCAAGTCTAAACGGCGATTGGAAAAATGTTTAAACTCAACTCAAGCCGAGGAAAGAGCAGAAAAATGTTTGCGATCGGTGAATGAAATTCTGGAGATCTGTTTGGACCAGAAGAAGCCTCAACCAAGCAGCCAATCGTTGGAGTCAGCCAGTTCGTTGGTCAGTCGGTTGGAGGAAATTATGCGTGAGAAGATGTGCGAGCTTGTGAAGAAGCGACAGGCTCTCGCGTCGGAGAATCGGTTGGACGAGAAGGAGAAGGCCCGTTTGATCGCCGAGCGTATCGCTTTTGAGAGCGTTATTCTTTCTCGACTGAAGACCGCAATGGAGCGGAAGCACGAGCGCGCGGGCGTGTTCGCCGAGTTGGTCGAGACTAGTCAGCTTATTTCGAGCCTGAACAGCAAAGTGCTCGGAACTAAGCCCAAAATGTACCAAAACACAAACTATATTCAATATCTTACTGCGGCTTTAGCCAATAGATTAGTACTGGTAGGTGGGATGACAGAGACACAAAATCAAAGTCAAACGGTAAGGAGGCTCGAGGGTCTCGATCTGTTGCTGAACAAGCAACACCAAGTCAGCGAGGCAGTGACCAAATACAAAGAGTCCCAATTGAACATACTCGCCGAGGCGTTGGCACTGGAGACGTTGAACCTGTCCGAGTCGGAGCAAACGGAGCTGAACAATCCCAGCAAACTGCTCGAGGATCGGAGGATACGCGAGGCCTGGGCTCTTGCGCAAGAGACGGTCGGAAAAGAACTCGTGCAGGCCGAGGTCGCGCGGTTCATGACACATTGCGCTCAAGTTTACGAACAGAACCTCAACTTTGTCACCGACAACTGTCTTACCTTTGACGCCACTTACAACATCTCCTTGGAATCTTGGGCCGACGCGGCTCGAGAAAAGCTGCACCAGCAGATGCAACTATCCATCAATCAACTAAGCTCTGTTTACGAGGAGAAACTGTACAAGATCAAGAAAAGTGAACGACGACCGGACGCCAAGCACGATTCCAGACAATTGTTGTCGGATTATGCAGACGTGGTGGCGCAAAAAGCCGTGCTTGACGCCAGAATAAGTCTTCTGCAAGAGGGCGTCCGGGTTAGTCGTAGCGCGTCTTTACAAAATCATAGTAACTTTGTGTCTAGTCTTATTCGTCAAGAAGATGCTTTGAAAGTACTGCTACTGGACGGTGACGACAATGACGGAGAAGAGTTGGTTAACAGTGCGGAGTTCTCTTATTTGTATCAACAGTTCGCGTCTCAGTGCGCAGAAGGCATCGATTTTGGGCCGGAGAAGTTGCGCAACGTCGAAAGATCCATTGATCAGATGGAGGAGGAAGTTGTGGCTCTGAAAAAATGCTTAAGCGAGGTCCTCGGCGTTCCGGAGCTTTCGGGCTTGAGCACCAGTCGACCTGTATCCGACTTGGCTGGTGTCTGCTCCAAGTGCTCCGACCTTCGCGATAGACTTCGCAAGCTTACGGAGAGGATTTCCCGATGGTCCTGTACTCGCTGCAAAAGGTTACAAGACAAAATTCAAGCTCTGTCGGTGGAGCACAAGAGACAAATCGATGAGCTAAAGAGCGCTCAGGAGAGGGACCTAATGAACGTGAAAGGCGAATGGGACAATCAGCGTCATACATTGACAACGCGGTACGAGCAGGAGGCGGCAAGTTTACGAGACCGAGCGAGAAAGTTGGAACAGAGGCTGAATGCGATGGACTCTGAGCACTCGGCGCATGTAAATGAGTTGCGTGCGGCTTATCAAAGGTCGATGAGCACTGAATTGGACACCGACGCGGAAACGAGGAAGAGGTACAAGGAGGAAATTAAACACCTTCGAGCGCTCTGTGAGAAAGGCCTGCTGGCTATGGAGAATTCGCATCGTCGGATCATCGCAGAGATGGAAGAGAAACACAAGCAAGAGCTCGAGAGTCTAAGGGTGGAGAAGGAGCAGGCACTGTCGGAGGAGACGCAAGCGACTCTCGCGGCGCTTGACGCGATGAGAAAAGCACACGAGCACGAGGTACAAAAGGAGATAGCTAAATTCAAGCGGGAATTTTTCAAACAGATGCAGGCTAGAGAGGATATTGGAATTTTGCATAAAGAACACGAGTAAGCATCTTTTCACTGTAGCTATCGAATCGATAATTAAACTTATTAATTAACTTAATGAGAAATCAAATTTCAACTTGAAATGAAATTAAAATCAATTTTTTTGTTCTTTAGGCAAGAGATGGAAGAGATCAAACAAGAGATCCTGTCATTGTCAGCGAAATATTCGTCAAAGTGCGTCGAATCGGCTGCACTGGAGGAAAAGGTTGGAACTTTGACGAAGCAAGTGGCGCAAGCACAGCAGCACATCATGCAACTGGACCAACGGAACAAACAACTGCGTGCTCACCTGGTGTTAGAGACCAACGACAGTAGCATCAACGAAACGTTTCAACTATTGCGTGGCAGGGACAATGAGATAGCCGAGCAGAGAGAAGAAATACACCGGCTGCAGCAACAACTAAAGGTAATTGTGTCTGATGAGCCAGTCATCTGTTATAACTTCGAGTAGTCATGTGTGCATTTAACAGTTGCATCATCAGTTGCTATACTTGATTAACAAATACGCAATGGCATATTATGGCGTTGTTTTTGAGGGAACCCTGCAAATAATGATAAATGAATACGAAAAGCTTTGTCACAACATAAAACTGTTCATTGGCATGATTTCTTTGGATTCGAATGTTTCGCAAAGTGCATCACGAAGATGAGTAGTTCGGACAGAAATCTCCGGCTGGAAATATAACGGCAACGACGAAATGTGTGTAAAGTATGATGGATGGGGCTGATGGCGGTGTCATACGTGCTGAGACTGTTAAAACAAATGAGTAACGCGCACGAATCGCGCTGCATTTATTGTTGTTAAATTGGTAATGGCCCGGTGACGTTTACGTGACGGATGCGCGAGGCGGCAAATTGAAACGCGCGGAATAATGCAAATGCGAATATGATTATTCCTCGATTCGTCGTCGGGGCGAGACAAAACGAGACCCGACACCGAGCACGTGCAATTTTTCATCGGGACACGCGGTTTTTACACGCTTGTACAGCCGAGTCAATTCGCCGCCGGGCATTAATCCTCCGTGGCGCGCATTTTTTTTTGTCTCGCAAACTGTGCTGTTTACTTTCATCAGCGCTGACAACTTTCATTTCGCACGCGACGTCACTCCAATTTTTGAACATTCGAAAACGAAGACAAAAAAGTAGGGGGTGAGGAGGAAAGGGGAGGTTTTTTTTTTATTGCGCGACGCCATAAAATGCAACTGCACGACTAATCAGCAGCAGCACTACTTGATGTATATATATACAATTATATATATCACTGTATATCACTAACAGCATGACAGCGCGCCGTCACAATCCGCGCTGCTAAGCCACTCACTGCAACGAGCATCACGCAACAACATTCAGCGTGCGTCGTACACCGAGGATTTGCCTATCAAAAAGTCGTTCGCGACCTATAAACTTGACTCGTCGTACTCGCCAAACGTGATTAAATCGTCTGCTAACGATAAGCCCGACAAGGGCCAGGACTGTAACGACCTTTGGAACAGCTTGCGCGCAAGGACCGCTCTGCCACACCGTCAGTATCAAGGTACACAAGATACTTGAACCTATTCAGCCCACTAATATAACAACCATCTTTTGTCAACCGCTGAGATGTACTCTCTGATGTTCTCGCAGTGTACAACTTCAATCGATTTTTCTCTACACACGCTCTTCCCAGCATCTTTACCACCAGTATATATTTTTGTGTATCACAAAATTCGATCCTTCTAACACGTCTCTATAAATTATATATTTTGCAGTTGTCATAATACGAAATCAAAGTTTGTCAAAATTAATTTTTTCTTTAGTCAAAAAAGAAAACGAAATAAGGAAAGATTAAAAGAAGTACGGTGATGTGTTTATGAATTTATACATGATAAATAATGAAGAACCAATTTTTGAATTGCTCATTGAAAATCAAAATGATGAATAGTTTTTATATGAGAGTATATATACATTTTGCTTTTTTTATATACCTCCAAGACAAAATTTTTCCTCGTGTATATGAAAGCGGATATTGCATGTGAGGGAGTTTTATACGAGAGTGTAATAACGAGAGCGTAACGTGTGAATGAAGAACTATAAATTTAGTAAACATAAAAAAGAATTTATAACTTGGACGATGAAAAAATAACACCCGACAATCTGGCTCGTAAAACTTATTACAAATGGGTTGGTCTAACGTTTATGAATTTGGGAACAATTGGACAAATGGTGTAATCAAACAAGTTTGAAATAATGATGTACATAGTGAAAGAATATTCATGTGTGATTCTTTCTCCTTTTTTTGTTTAACATTATTCGATGAAAATATTATTCGTAAAGTTCGTCTGTGAATTTCCCATTAAATTCATCTTTTGAATAATGTATATTACTGTTTGCTCCATGTATACATTTAAGCGAACCTTTCTTTTTGTTATTTATTTATTACACGATTCTATAACATGATGTATTATATAATCATAATCCGTTACTTATATTACATTATTATTTAAAATCTGCAATTTGCAAATATGTTCAGTTTGATGTTAATCTATTAATTAATTTTTTTCATCATTTATCGTTTTTGATATCGTATTGATAATTTATTAATTTTAATTCAATAACTCATATTAAAAATAAAAAAAATGAGTTTAAAGAACAGTGGCAGATAAATTGTCTAGTCTAATATGTATACCTGCACACGAATTTTTAGTTGAATTTCACGTTGCCTTATATATCAAACTCAGAAAATCGAATAAATTGTGATAAAAGTTTTCTCAACGAAACACTAAATTTATCGACACAATTTGAATCAAAATAATTTTACAAGTCTTTTTCCCTTCAATCCAGCTTTCATAGCTATAAAGATCGTTCTCACATAATATACTTTTTTGCTTCGTATACACACATACACATCAAACTTGTACTTATATACAAACAATCCATACGTATCGATTTCTGTTCCATTTTTTTTTTCCTAACAAGGGATACTTTTGAAGTTGCTTCTTTTCACTCAGCAGAACGTTCAAGTTGTCTTACTTAACTCGGTGCTATTACCACGCTCGTTGAAATCTTTTTGTCTTGATGCAATGCTACTTAGAAAGACTTTTGACAATTGAACGTTTGACTCAGAAGCTGACTTGGAATTGGAAACTTTTTTTTTTCAAGTTTCTCAGTCACACGTTTGTTCCAGAGGAACGACAAATAACTCGTTGCTGGGTGTTAGAAAAAAGTGAAATAACAAGAGGAGAGAAAAAAAAAGTTACATCGTGAAGGAAAGGTTTTTGTTGCGCGGTATAATTATCTCGATCGACATGACTCAAAGTAAAGTCAACTATCAGGTCGGGACCTTAATTAGAACGGAAGCGACGGTTTTGCGAGCTAGATTTTTCTTAGACACGATGCACTTTTTGTATCTGACAGCCCGTCAAGTCAAACTTTTTTCATCTTCCTTATCGACAGGCAAATGAACCGAACGGCTACGCCTTAATGCAAATGTGATTGTAATCATCTTTTCGCCAGGACGATTATTAGTTGGTACAAGTAGCATAATGCTATCTAACTGCTAAACATTAGGCGCTAATAGTTGCACGTTACGTATGCACAGAACTTTCAAAATTTGTCAACGCCATATAATCAAGACTGATAACATTTTTGGTGACACAAATTTTTGTACAATTTTTATATCCAGCTCTGATGTTCTTCCATTTTTTCATAAAACTGAAAACTGTTGAAAGAAGAAAAAAAAAAGAAAAACTAAAATCGATTTGAAAATGGCTTCGACAATATTTTTGAGAATTCAGGGGAACCTGCGATACGGGTTAACATTATACTCTTAATCTAATAGTCTAATAGAAATATATATTGTAATGGTGTGTAACTTGGTACTACTAACAAGTTTTGTTGTTCAAGTTTAATGTCTCTGTAAATCTCCTGTTTAATAGGAGAGAATACTAACTATAAAGGTAGTGACGATTTTATTGTAAGTAATTGTTATTGCTGTTTGTGACTTAAGTTATTACGATTTACATCGTATTTACTCTGAACAAATTCCTACAATTCAAAATTAATACTAATAACAATGAACTGAACATTATATTTCATTTGTAAGTTTCTTTTAATCATTTTTAAACTATTCCTTTATTATTATTATATTTTTTTTTGTTTAATAAACAAACCGTTTTTTTTTTTTCGGATCGCTTTTCACTCATGTGAAAAATGAAAAGCGTCTAGGAATGCAAACAAACTGTACGACTGGCGTTGACGGTGTAGACAAAATCTGTATTGTAAAATTTGCAAACGTTCCTTTCGCTTCTTTTGAACGGAAAACGGTATATTTAATGTATGTGATGTTAACCATAATCGGACGATTTGACTGAACAAAGGTAACGACGCAGCAGCGGTGCGATTCGGCGGCACTGACACCCACTGGCAGGAGATCAAACAAAGTGAGAAGCAGCCACAACCGGAGACACCCTGTTGTCACACATCCCGCATCACCCCGGAACCCGCAGCTCTCTCCATTGCAGGTCCGTGCTCATCCAAAAATCATGCTTACTAACTGCTTATCCGCTCCGAGTTAGAGACGAACTTTAATATATCTATCATATGTCAGTTTTCACGCTTCATCTTTTTGTAATTTCCTTTTTATTGTTTTTATTTCATAACTTGGTAGCTTTTGTCTATGTTAATATTTGTCGTCTGCTTAAATATGCTCTTAATTTTTTAATCCCAACCTAGATTTTGTGCTGAATTTGATGTTATAGTATGATAACAATTATATTTGCAAATTCATATTTGCATCCTCATAGTAATATGAACATTATGAAAGCGCTTTTATCAAGATGAGAATTGTCATATAAGAAATGCTCTACTAGAGTTGGGGAATGCGGTCGTTATTTTATTATTACAGCTGCACAAAGTGCTTAACGAAATTAGGATTGACCGTGCAAACTTTGTGTTTCGCTTTATGTTTGTACAGAAATAATAATTATTATAATGTTTGTTTGTGGATGCAAAAGCTCCTGTTACAATTATTTGTCATTTTGATTCAACCAGAAATCAAACAGGACATGAAAATACGTGATAGGTTTTTTTTTGTACAGCAGTGTACAAAATGTTTGTTGACTTTGAATCATTGTCATGGGTGATTGAATATATAAATTTAAAAGTTGAGTTCAGCTGAAACGGTGCGCGGAAATTTGAAAGGGAAAAGAAAAATTGCGTCACAAATTATTCAAAACTTTGGAAACTTCATTTCTGACGGTTGAAAGGCTTTTTGATGAAATCATAATTTGAGCGTCTAAACTTTAAGGTGGAAAATATTGCGTTGACTGATGCAGTCGGCTCAATTATATATTCTTTGAGTTTCTACGTCTATGGGAACGACCAAATGATGTCTCTTGTTGATTTTTGGTAATAATTTTTTTGCTTGGAATTATTTTTGCAGAGCTGATGAGGTCTCCTACAGTGAAGTGGTCCAGTAGAAATTGCCGTAGCCTGCCTCCAACTCCGACGCCTAGTTATAATCATCCCCTCTACCCCCCACTGCCTGCAGTGGGCATGGTTGCTGAGAGGAAGAAACGCTTTGAAATTTAATTGACCGCAAAGCAGCGATTTCCTGCAAACTTTCCTGTGAACGTCATCTTTTTTTAGCAAACAACTCTTTTTTCTAAAAGCAAAATGAAAAATAAAAAATGAAAAAAGAAAACAAAAAACAAGACTAAGATCAGAAATGTGCAATAATAATGAGAAGTTGCACAATAATCTTCCTATGTTGAGAAAACAAAAACTGCCACTGTGTGATAAAACTGGAAGTAATTGCGGGTCTGAGTTTGAAATAATGGTGCTGTTGGTGAGAGCAGCGACGCGACGGTATATTTTTACAACGCATTTTATATGTATTTTCAATGACCATTTCGTCCGGAAGAATACACGCGACCTGAGTCGATTTGCGAAAGCATACTCTGAAGCTGATAAATATCGCAGATATTTAGAACTTGTTCGACGCATTTTGCATGCGCAACTTAGCTGCCGCGGGCTCCGTTATGTATGATGCATCTTGCAGCATCACTTATCTTGCTTTCTTCCATGAGAAATTTGTTTACACTTTGCGATTCCAGCGTATCGAAATTCGCGGATCTCGTCAACCAAATAACGTTGTTCGAAATATCTGTCTTGCAGATTTTTGTTTGTTTGTTTTTTTTTTTTTATCTTGTCCCCACACTTTATATACATCAGTTGAAGATTAATCAAATGTAAATCAATGTTGATTATGGATCAGCGCAATTGTGTTGTGCCGTCTCTGCTGTTGGACTTTGTTAAAAGCGTTCGAGAAAGAAATACGAAATGTACAAGCCGCCCTTTATTTTGTTTGCCGATGTGAAAATGTTTATGTTGTTGTTTACTTTTAAATGTTTATTTATATATCGCACAGATTGTTCTTTCTTTAAGTTCGTTTAATCGTTTCGTTACACAAGTTGTCGGCACAAAAAGCGTTGTTTACATTCCAATTCGTTCGTGCCCAAGTGCGACAATTTATACCTTTATCTGGGAATCATCGGGCGACAGCGCTTGGCGCCTATTTGCTTCTTCGACTCCACACCAAAAATCGTTGAAATTTATCCTTTGTTTGATCAACAAATGTAAATATGAATTGTTTCGGTTTTTCTTGACACGGCGGTGTTTCAACTTCAGCGCGATTTACTTAAAATGACGACACAATGCAATTCAATGCAATATTTTCGATATAATTATATTATTATTATGATTATTATGATTATTATTATTATTATTATTATTGTACCATTATGATTATTATTATTATTATTATATTATTATTATCATTATTAATATTATTATTATAAAGTATGAAATCTTTATTCTACTGTATTTTATTGCAACAATTATTTACAATTTGCGTAAAGTGCTCTTGTTGTGTATAGATTTTGCACATGCGCCGTGTACCATATATATTGCACTGTTTATTACTACATTTTCATTCTTCAAATGTCTTTTGGTTGCAATCATTTAATGTTAATATTGTATAGTTTATAATGATTTTAATATAGGAACGGAATCCTATGAATACATACATTAGCCACATATTAACATCATCTGAGAGAAGAAAAGCGAACAAATTGTTTGTATTAATATTGTATGTTAAATATATCATATATAATTGTATGTATGCCTGTATATATATTACGTACATTTATGTTGCATTATAAATATATGTAATATATATACATCATTAAATGGTATCGCGATTTTTTGAGTGGCAATATTGATTATCTATTATGTAGAGTAATTGCTCAGGATTGTTTATCGTTTATAATATATATTACGATTTATGATATTGCATTTGTATTATAATTTATAACATGTTTCAAATAAAAATGCAGTAACCATTATCCAGTCAAGTCTCATTTTTCAACTCCATGCCACTTCCGAAGCACATTTTTTAACATTAGTTTACGTCAATAACCCGCGGACAAGTTTTATCTAAACGCACGATCCCTGAACTGGATAAACTATTTTTTAGAACGCGCCATTAATACCCAGCTCGTCATATTTCATCGTCACCTTTGCGTCGTTATCCTTCTCGTTTTTACTTCATTTTTGTTCTTTTATCCTTCTCACTTTTGTTCCTTAAATTCTTTCACTCCAGCTTCAAAGAAGTTGCCTTTTTTTATTTTTCGAAAAATTACCATAGTCACCCCCGTTCTGTCTGTACAAACATTCTTTTTAATCGCACTATTCATCACTTTTTCTCATCTGGTAATTTACCTCTCTCAGCATTATCTCACAGCGAACATCCATCAGAAACATCAGACCTGTATTCTACATGCGGTTAACAATCATGTACATAATTTTTCGTATAATTCATACGTAGTTGCCAACCGAATTTTTGATCAAATTGAATTCGTCGTCGAATTGGATGGATGTCATTTTTTTCTCTCAATTCTCGCTTAATCACAGCTAACTTCATTTTTATTTCCAAGCTGCGTTCGATATTTATTTAATACTAATGACATAAATTTGACGGCAAAGCGATTACTCGCAGAAACTTTTGCAAACAAATCCGAGAAAATTCTGAAGTAAAAGCAAAGAATGTTTTGGGGGCAGAGAAATAGCTTGATTCTGGTTGGCCGTGTGCCATCGCGGCAAATATACCGTGATTTAAAGGTGTGGGACGTGCGGATTTACGGCGATGCCACAGATGAAGAAAGGAAAAAAAAAGAGGAGAGCAAGAGTTAATGAATAATAATTTAAAGAATTATAAAATTTATCTACATTATTGGATGTGAATAAAAGGATGCACAGTAAAACACACAAATTATTCTATCCTTTTCATTAAATCCATCAGCGAAGCGCAAAACAATTTGACTTATTAATCAGTCAACATTTTCAAACAAGTGCATTAGTACATTTATCATGGCGATCAATGCGCCAATTGCAGCGAAAATCTCAACTCAAAACGTGAATTCGCTTAGCGCGAGCGTGTTCACCGCCCTCTCACTTATTCATCCGGTATTAAATTTTGATCAGCTCCTCTGATTTGAATGCTTTTCAATTCCCGTTTGCGAATTTCTTCTCGCCACTCTTTTTTATTAATCTAACGCAATTTCTTTGTCGTGCAAAATCGAATTCAAACGAAATTTTCAAATCCCAGGCGAATGTTATTTCATTACAACCGGCAGGCTCTAATTTTTATATCAGCGCATGATGATAAAAAAGTTTACGCTGAAAAGTCTTGTTGCGAGCATTTTTTTCCGAACATTATTTTTTTGTCGTTAGGTTACCTTTTTGTTTTTGTTTTTTTTGTTTTTTCGACACTTTCAGAGTCGAAGAGAAGAGCGTGCAGTTTCGCACGAAGTTTATACATGCATTAATGCGCATGAGTGACTGTGAGAGAGCAAAGAGCCAGAGACTCGAGCCTTTTAAAACTATAAAACTCGAATGAAGCTTTTTAAGAATTTAAATGTGTGCTGCACTCGCGGTATGGTTTACAATCACAGTCCCACGAGGCAGATGAATAATGGACATGTTACGTATTTATCGACAAGATGGTATGCATGACTATTCGTATATCTTTTGCAGTCGCGTTTCAATTTTTTGCTGCCCATGCAAAACTCACGAAAGTACATTTCCTTGTCATCATCGAATGTTCTTTATTCTACAATAATTCTTTTCTTCAACTTATCGAATTTACCTCAAAATTATTAGCTATTTATGATATAATCATACATTTAGTTTATATTAAAAAACTATAGATATACATACGCATTATAAATTTAATCAAGCAATCTAATTAGCACAACAGTTGGAAATCCACCAACAATCTCTCTATAATGCATGCATAATTGTAGTGGTGGTTTGTTGAAAATAAAATCGACGGTGGTTCGAACTCCAATTAATTCTAATCGATGGTTAAATTAGATTCAAAACGTGATTAATCGAATCAATAGTCAATTAGCTGAAACATATGAGACGACGTTCTCGCAGACAATAAAGGGTCACGAAGCAATTCAACTTTGGATTAATTAGTTCATGTTTCATTCTAAAAAACATGAATATTGAAGAATGAGACTTTTTTTCCAACCGAATTTTTATTGAATCACAAATCCGTCAGCCGGATAGTCCATTTGACTTGACTTTTGTGAACGATTTTTCACGTCGGATTAGTCGAAATTTTTCTCCACCCGAAAAGACGGATTAACGTTTTTTTTTTTTTTCCCAGCGAGGGAATTAATTCCGTTTATCATGAACATCAAGAAGCCGGGATGTCTATTTTGTCAGCAAAAAGTTGCGTACGAATGAAAATAAATTGAACGCTGATGCGGCTTTCATAATCCTTTGATGCGTCAATTGCAGGTTTGTGATTCAGCGCTTTACTGAAAACGTGACAATCTCACTGAATTCGCGCGGCTCATGAAACATTGATCGTCTGATCCCCAAAGAAGTTCACAAGAACGTTATAATTGCGGCCAATCGGGAAAGGGTTTGCGCGACAATTCTACTCGACAGCGAACAAAACTCGTTTGACACGCAGCCGATTCACAGAAATTAGCTGCTATCACCTTTATACGGTACACTTAGGGGGCCCAACAAAAAACAATATTATAGAATATGCAATTTAATTCGGCCATTGTTTGGTGTTGTTTGTTTTATCGTCCGTAAAACGCACTCTTATACGGCAAACTTTCATACCGAATTTCCGAGATCTTATGTACATTCAAAAAGTTTTTTCATATATTGCCAAAGTTCCTTACAGTCTCTCTTCAAAAGAGCAAACGATTTCGTCAATACTATATTTTGCACACTTCATGCATGCATGTTTGATTTTTCTTTTGTTTCGTTTCATTTTTGTTTTTTCATTTTTTGTTTTTTTTTTGTTTTTTTTTGTTTTTTTTTTTTTTATAATAAAAGATATATTTATCTATAGTCATGTACACAAAATGCATGATTGTATGTATGTTCAATTTTAAGAATGAAAGTAAAAAAAAATGACCTTACAATTTTATGTCTTAAATTTGTTCAAATACAATATTGAGTTGTATGGCAAATAGGCCATTTATGGCCTAACCGTAATCTGGTTTTTCTCGCGTATTTATATACAATGCGATGATAGAGCAGTTTCAAATGAAAACCGACCTCCCGTGAGTATCGGGTATTTAGCCGTGTCGCAGACTTTGATTAAGCTCCCGGCGCTCTAGAAGAAATAATTAATATTGCTCATGCGTGTACATTTCAGAGGATTTTTTTGTTCACTTCAAGATAATTAGCTGATTTCGTTATACAGGTTACGCGATTCGCACGAATGTATATCATTGATAGCGACGAAGAACTTGCGACCAAAAACAATGACACAACTTTTCGAAACAAAAAAAAAAAAAAAGAAAAAGAAAGTAACATTGCTAATAAATATAAAAACAAACAAATGAAAATGTTGTGTGCAATTTGTTATATTAAACATCAAAGGGATACAACTATATGTACGTTTCCCTTTGCGTCCCGTAAATCACAATTTGTGCAAATAAGTCTTGTATATACATTTGAGTTGTCTGGCAGGATTCGACTTTCTTCGTAATTTTGTAGTCGACAGTGTCGTTGGTAATCTGGTATTTTGCTCAGCGCACACACTCGGTGTACAAATGGTATTGGGCGTTGCAGGTGCTTCGTTATGCTCATTACATGTGCATACGAACGCAAATATATTTTGTCTATCTCGTACAAACACAGAAGAACGTTATCATGTAAAAGAACACAAATAATAAAAAATTGGCCGCCAGAGAAACATCACCGGACAGTAGCGCGGGGACATCAATACTAATTGGTTTATTAATTAATCCCGTAAACATCATTATTCAATCGAGTGTGATTTCAATTTTGAATAATTGTCGATTAATTACCACCGGAGCTGCAGCGAACGAAAAAAAAAAAATAAAAGAACTGAAAGAATTGTTGATGGTGATTAATTGATCTCAATTTCGCGATTTCTTTTTCGTTGAATAGAAAACAAACGAAACGACAGAATGCAATTGAGTAACGAGCAAAATAATTAAGTCATCGCGAAGCGATGGTGTTTTATGAATAATCTCAGAGGTCGCTTTGATTAACAACCTTTCGCACAAAGAGATCGATATCTAGAGTCATTATATACAGCGTACGCTGAATTGGACTCATTAATGATATAGACACAAGACCCGTGGGTTCGCCGAGAATTCGGATTTGCCATAGTTAGAAAGATGATATGAATCTTGTTTATATCCATCGTCAGGTTAAATACTCGACCGTTTGAATAATTCGCTCATGAAAGCTGACGTGCAATTTTCGCTGCTAATTCAAATTGCGCTCCAATTTTGCTGAGAGAATTTGCATAGATACGAAAACAAAAATAAATATATATAGGGAAACATGAACTTAAAATAAAAATTATTTATTTTCTTTTCATTTGTGTTTGATATATGGGCTAGCATGTATGATACGAACATGTAATGTGACTTTGCACAATGACTGTGAAAAAAAAAAAAGTGTTCATTTTCAGATGGAAACAGAAGAATTGTTATTAATGGGCGTATGTGATCGAATAGTAAGTCGTGTGGTTTGGGGTCAAAGTAGTGTGTGCACGTGGGACAGGTGAAACTTGGTGGAGATTCGTCCGTGAAAAGGAAGAAGGGAGTTGAGATGGTGGTAAAAGGTGTGGGTTTTATGTGAGCAAGTTAAGTAAGGGCTTGTACGGATATCGAGCAGCACACTTGGTACCCATTGACTGCAGTATTAGTGGCGGCTTTATCCTTCTGATTGTCGGGTCGTCAGTCGGTCATTCGCCGGCAAATCGCGCGTATGTTTAGTATCGTAAGAAAAGCATCGCTTCTCGAGCAACGGAACTCTCGATCGTTCTCGTGCCTCGCTAAATTATGTTGCCTCTATTCTGCATCTGTATTGCCACTTTTGTTTTGTCTTCGCACGCTTTCAAGATTGCAGACAGATCCAAGACCAATACCATCGGTAAGTTGATGCATTTGAATCATTTTCCAAATGTTGTTTATTCGAATAAACGTGTATGGCATAAATAAATGTTCCTTTTCAAAATAACCCTTTCACTCACCGGAATTAATTCTCATCAACTGGGTTTAAACTGAATGTAATTATGTATACCATGATGTAACGTTTTGCTGCTGCATATCAAATGTTAAAATCATAACTCAATTAGCTTTGATTAAAATTGGTAATAAAATATCAACGCTAGTCAAAAACACAATTCAACCTTTCGACATTCGTGCTCGCGTTCGTTCATGGTGTGTAAACATGAATGATACTCGAATCTAAATATTAAAATGGTTTTTAATACGAAACTCCCAGTATAATACTGTTTTTTTTGTGTACAATATAATATTGTTTTCTATAATAATAAACAAACAATTTATAATCTAAGAAATTCAAGAAAGGTGAATTAAATGTTTTCATTTTTAATTGTCAATCAATTATTTTGATTGAACCTTAATTATAATTTTTTTTTTTTTAAGTTTAATTTTAACTTGCATTTAAACTAAAACGTTCACGATCAATGAATTCTTTATTAATTGTTACACGTGTAATTAATTTATACAATGATTTTGATAGTTACACAATTTTTTTTCTATAAATTCATGTTTAAAAAGAAAACTTTTCTAAGCGATGAAAAATTGAAATTACAAGGTAAAAGTTCGAGATCGACCGAGATTCGTGAATGAACTTTTTTTGCGAGCACAGCGTCTAATTAAATAGAGCGAGCTGGGTTTTTTTATTTGCATACGCGGCCGTCGTTAACTTCAATTCAATGTTTTAAATTGTCGCGAAAGCAAATTGTACGCTTGGAATCGTTACTATTTCGACTTCCGTTTTTATAAGTCAGCATTTTACAACTTTATAATTATCCCGCGTGCTCAGGTACGTTTCATGTCTGCACTCCATCTGCAACCTCAAATCTTGTATCTTATTCATGAATAAGCCTAAATTTTAAATTAAATATTAAAATTTAAACAACATCATTTGAAAATTAAATAACATTAAAAACATTATTTAATTCTGTAAAATAAATAATAGGTGGAGGAAGTGAATCAAGTTATAAGGTTATCAAAAAAATGGTTCAATTTGACGTGTAATCGACCTATCATTCGAAACTTTATGATATATTAAAATCAAACCGCTATAAAAAAAATCGTCAAATGTGTATCACGAGTCAAAGCAAAAGAGTTAAGCAAAGAGTAACGAGTGGCTTTTATGTGTAATTGGACTCTGTTTCACGGTCATCGTGTCTCTTTTTATATTTTATTACAATTTTTGCGAGCAGCATTCAATATTAATATATATTAGTATCATTCTATATACAGTACAGTTAGTACAATTGGTGAGTTGTTAAAAAAAAAAAAAACAAACATTCATGACTTGTAATAATGAAAACAGAACGCAATTTACCCTGTCCTAGTAACTATTATGCACGACAAAGTTCAAAGCGGGAAACAACATTGCTTGAATTATAGATTTTGATACATCTGGGGTGTTGCGCAACCGATACATGCATAGTGCTAATGAGCACAAATTAACCTGTGTTCGGTGCGAAGGCTATCAACATTTTCGTCTTTTCCTGGCGAAATGGCGATGAGTTGTGAAAGGCGTCTCGTTTAACCTGATAACTATAACGAAATTGCTCGACACTGATTAGATTTCCCAGGCGATATAAGCGAAAGCTTTCAAAAGAGACTGTCTATCCCTGTTGGACTTTTGGCAGGTCTTGTGCGTTTCGGTCAAATCACTTTGTATATACATTTTGAACAAATATGAATTGCATTAGCTCATTTTAACGCCACTCGAGATGTTCACATGGAAACGCAGTTTTTCATTTCAAAAGCAGAACGAGTCTTATACTCATTACTTTTTCTTCATTATATAACAGCAAAGGCTGGTGTTTTGTAATAAAAACGTTTTGTCGTCACTTTTGAAAATGCTCTCGGATAAAAAGTTCAAATAAACGTCTCTATCGTGTGACCAAAAAAAAAAAAAAATGTTTTAGAATGAAACACCGAATTTTTGCTGTGATATATAACCATATATATTTTTTGCTTATTAATAAGAAATAAGCGTGAAACCGCGAGATGATATTCCGGAGATTCAATCTGCAAAAATGCAATTATGTTTGCTTTCTTTCTCGTCGCATTTAACTAAATCCGCCACTGACGAATTTTTTGTTATATTTATTTCAGTTTTTTTTTGCTTTCTTTTTTTTAGAGAGAGGCTGAAAATACGCTCTGTATACGTATAGCTAGATGGACAGATTCACGCTTTTACGAGCAATTCTCGCGTCGATTTTTCGGCCCATCATTTGCAACAAGGAGGTATGTCGGATTGGCATTGTAATTAATGCACCGATCCCCTCGTACATTTCACTGACTATCGTGATTCATTCAATGTCCTACGATACACACCTATATATATACACGCGTCCGCGACCAGCGATCAGACCGAATCAAACGATGTAAACACGGATACGCAAACCTATCGCTGCTTCCCATCGCAGGTGCGCACATGCTTCCACGCCCGCGATTTTTTTCATTTATTATTGCATAAGATAGAAAAACCTGTTTCGGTCCATTCATTCAGCCAATGAGACTTTGCTCGGTGTAACGATGAGGAATATACCGATGCTCAAATCGTATATATAATTCACTTGCTTTGTAACGCAATACACGTTGTTCATTTATGGTAGTTGGTAACTTGAAAATGATCTGATCATTTTCGTAATATTAATGCTTTCATATTTCAACTCGAAAACCGGTGTGTTATCGATAGAAACAACGGAGCACAGCTTTTGGGATTCAGTATTTTGAAAATTGGATTAATTAAACGTTATCATTCTTCATTTTTCTAACAAAAACTAATAATTGAATTAACAATGTAATTTCACGTATATCAGTTTGAAATCAAGAGTTAAATTTTGCGATAGTAAAAAAAAAAACATTTCAAATACAGAAGGTTGAAAAAAAGAATTTACTATCGCACTGACGCATAAAACTCGATCTCTATACTCATCATGAAATCACGACTGAGATAAATCAATCAGCAATAAGATTGCAGTTTTTATTGATCACACACCATTTCCTCGTGAGACTTATTTTCTCGATAACAAATAAAACAATCTCGTTATCTATAAGTTGTATATAACTAAATTTTCGTCTTTTTATCTTGACAAAATTACAAAACGTAATTACACCTTCTCCATTTATCTCGTACTACCGTGAACATTTATATAATGGATAAAAAAAAAATGTAACAGTTTGAAACAGAGCTTCGATAAAACTAGCCTTTAAATCATGAAACGATCTATACTGTACAATTTTTATAATTCTCGTTTGGATATTGAATGAAAAATCGTCTTTACCGTCATTAAAAAATAAAGAAAGTTAATCAAATTATCTTTCGTTCGAAGATATAAAAAACAAAACGAAACAAAACAAATCTTAACTTAAAACAAGTTTTATTCTTGGCCATATTATTCAAGCCTGAATTCGTTCGGCGTTACGATTATTTTTCTTATTGATCCAAGGCGATCATTCTTGAGAGTGAGTTATTTTTCAAAAGAGACGAATTTTTCAGACGGCGTTTTATTCAATGCACATATCAAGCAAGAGCGGTGAAATGGAAAAATAAAAGAAGCGAAATTGAATAAGGCCAGGGAAGGTATCTTGAAAAAGCTAGCGATTCATTCAAGAGTGTTCGTGTTAATGACCGCAATCGCAGTACACTGTGTGCTATATCGTGGATGAAATCGGTGGGCGGGGTCTTGAAAAATTTTTGGTCGAAAGATTCGTGGCTGAAAATTCGAAGCTCAAAGTGTCGATGGCCAAATTCTTGATGTCAGGATTTTAATTATAGTGAACAGTCGAGATAAATCGGCATGGCTGATGAATTCTCGCGTAATTTCGTCGAGATATCATCTACGAAAATGAAGTTGATAGATCAGTGGATCGAGATAGAGAGAGAGAGAGAGAGAAAAAGAGAGAGTGCAAGGGCTAACCGACGGCTCTTATCGGGATTATCATCGATTTTTAGTCCTCATCGCGACTTATTATTTTGGTTAGCCGCAGGATCGTTGAGTTACACGCCAGTAAAGGAATACGGTTAGGCTCTGAAATGCATGTGTGCTCTGATTAACTGCGAGTGGATTTAATCGAAGATTATAGTGCACTCTCGGTGCTGGCCATGACCCCGTCAAAACTATACGGTTTAATTGCGAGCGCGTTATCGGCGTGTGACACGAGAAAACGATGACAGTGGATGCTTGTTTAGTAGCTATAAGCTCAATTGTTAAATGTGTGTAATTTCGATGAAGCCCTTACTTCTGTCGAGATGAATGCTTTAGATTACAAAACACGTTTGTGTTTGCTTTGCCAATAGCGTCGGATTACTCGTTGATGATTATGATTATTCCAATGATGCTCGACGATTATCGCGATGATGCTTCAATAATTTTGAAACTATTAAGCTGTTTATGTAAATAGAACCGGGAATGTATCTCTGACAACCGTCATCAATTCTACGGATTAGAATTTAATATACGATATTTGTGGTTGCATTTCAACTCGCTACTATTAATTAACTGATTAATTCATGTTAAAAGTCGTACTAGACGGTAAAAAAGATATGTGTTTGATATGAGGTTCTAATCAGGGTATATACCTGATTCTGTTCGTATCAGTCTTTTGCAGATCACAATATTATTCGCACACGCGTGCAAAAAAAAGGAAAAAAAGAAATGAATATACATTTATTTTTTGTTGAACAATTTTTTTGACAACATAGAGTTAATTTATACGACTGGGTACATTTTTTTCATACATACTTTTTATATTATCGTCAAGTGTACTTGATTGGTAAGAGTTTGGACTTGTCGTTTTGTGGCTAACTGTAAGAATGTAACTACGCGAATCCATTAGGTATACCATGTAACTAGGATCCTGCTTGCAAGCGAACAAGCGACTACTACGTGATACGAGGAAGAGCGTATCAATCTCGATGAGTGATCACTCGATCGTAGGATCCATGGCAAACACGTACATCGGCTAAGTAACAGAGAACATATCTAGACTGCGCGCGACAATAAGGAAACCGACCCGGCCTCTCTCATACATTTCCTGTCGCTGCTCAACGCGATACCAAAAAAATATCCAACTACACAATCACTTAGTTTACATACTTATTCCTGCAATTTTTATCCTGAACGTTTTACATGTTTCAATTATATTGGACAGAAAAAACATTCTAACAACAAATTTGATTTTTTTTTTTTCCAACGAAACATATTTTCTCTGTTCAGATTTAAAAAATAGAACGATACATTCCTTTTTTGCACAAATAGTTCAACATGAGTTAGACCGCCGGATTTTTGTTTATCTGAAAATTTATTTTTACGCAGTGATTGTTCGAAGGGAAAATATATTCTGTTATTTTCATTATAAAAAAGTTACCAAATTTCTCCAAACATTTCGTCTACTTATATATATACACTCAATGAAAAAGCATTTTTTTGAAAGCATTCGTGCTATTTTGTGAATGTTTTGCATTGACGGTGGCGCTTTTTACGAGCACGAAATGTTTACAAACTTTATGCATGCATGTTGCACCCTGTCGTATCGTTTAGCGCGAGACCTATAAAGATACGCGTATGATACGAAAAGATGTGCAATAAACGTACCTTCACCCACGCAAATAGCTCTCACTTTATAACGTCGCCGTTCAGAATAATGATTTCATGCTATTTTTGTTAGTAACGTTAGTTTGTTTGGAGGCTTACAGAAAACGAATCTGCGCGACAAGGATCGACGATTGCAATAAAGCTTTGACTAGATCGCTGCATATAACGCTCTGCTCTCGATTCATCAACTAACGTTTTTTTAAATCTCCAAATTTGCAATTGAGATATTTCATGTACTCGATATTAGCATAACATATTTCTTACATTTTAATTAAAAAAAAAAAATAAAAAGAGAGAAATGTTATTTTTGAATGAAAAAAAATTTTGTTTCTCATTAAAAATGTTTTCTAACATTCAAATATTATGATTATATAATGTTTCGGAGCGTATAATTTATTTATACTTGGACGAAGTTCACTTGCAAACCTGATTAATCATTAATGTTCGGTTTTGTGAAGTTGGATTCGTCTGGTAATACACTGATTGAGAGATTTTTCGATACTTGACGTGGCGTGAAAATTGCATTATTAACCGCGAATATTTGTGCGCAACGTTTTTTTGACACATCCCATCGTCGGCGAAAACATTTCGTGTTTGCTGTCGGCGTTTCATCCATCGAGTTGAAAGAATTAAATTCGCCAAATGGTTGCGCAAATTCATTCGTTGCGCCAGTGATATGCAGTTTGACTTCTCGTTTACCGTTTGACGCATGAGAAAAACCGTTCCTCGACACACAGATTTCATATTGCATATACAAAAATGTAAAGACAGTATAACAGACGCAATGTTGCTGTGACACACGATCGAATACAGGATTTTCATCATCAGCTTTCATATATTTCGATTATTTATATTCAATTTGTCCCTCTGTTGCAATTGTTGGTTGAATAAATTTCGCGTGGCAACAATGCGGGCTTCATTGTAACCATAGTTTTTTTTTTTAATGCCCGGATATGATGCGGGATCCGGCAGAAAGTTAATTTCCAGGAGAAATTGATTTTCTCTGCTTATATCTCTCCGGTGCAAACAATATTGCAACTTTCGATGGAACAATTTGCTTCTGTTTTTATTTCGCGATTTTCAATTAATTTATTGAATAAACAATTAGAGTCATTTCTGTCAAGACTACGTTTTCTATATACCAGTTAGGGAAACTCAATGTCTTCATTCATTTACAATTTGTTTGAGCTCGACGTTCCTGTTTTGAAGAATCGAACCTTCTTAACGGTCTGCATCGTCAACTATTTCCAATCTTTTTCCTGCCTTTTAAAGTCTAACTTTTACATTCGATTTACAATGATAAGATTTTTGCCAGCTTCTTCATATCAGCTGACGAAATTTTATCTATCTTGCTCATGCACCAAACGCAGTTTACCGTTTTAAAATTTTTCCAGCCATCTTATCCCCAATTATTTGATTGACATATAAGTGTAAAAAAAAAAAATTGTTCTTGGTTTCCTTCATTTGTTGATTTTATTGTACAATTTTTTGTACAAATTTTGATTCGCTGAATAAAAATTACTGTCCAGATTTTAAGGTAAAACATAATTTATTTTTGTTTATCAATAAAAAATATCATTTTTCGAATCTAATTCACTCGATGTTCTGATTTCGTTGGAAAATTTGTATTCGTTGCCGAACGCAATTTTTTGTTCAGAAACAAAATACCGACCATGAATAAACTATCATCATCGATTTATAAATTTTTGCTTCTGATTTTTGTTTTATGAATAAAATGTACGGGAGTTAGTGTGTGCGTTGAAGAGTTTATAAATCATATTTATATTCATGAGCGAAATTACGGTTACACGTGTAGCACGTGTGTCGAGCTTTTCTCTTCAAACAAAAATCCCACGAAAATGCGTCGACGATAAAAGTGAAAAGTCTCGCAAAAAATGGGTACATTTTAAAATGAAATTGAAGTTTTATCTGCTTTGTTCCGTTTTACAACAGTTTTTAATGCACCTGCTGTTGCATTTTTGGCAAAATTCTATTTTGCTGCTCTCAAAGTTTCAACTCGGCTGACCCGATTCAAAACTGTTGTCACGCATTGTTACATGAAAACAGCAGAATTTCATTTTTCATTTTAAAAATAAATAAATCGAAATGGTAGAACAATGTCATCGACCACATAATTGGGTTGATAGCAACGTCGCAATTTGCATGAAGGCACAAAATAAATGACAGTATACTATATATACATATTAAAACCGTCGAGGAGGTTTCGACTTTATAGGGTACGATTTCGGACAATTGTTGATGCGGACGTGAGAGCAATCGGAACTAATATTGTTATTGATGGTCGTTGGCATTTATGAGGCATGACATAATTGTCATCAAACAGGTTGCCGTTACGAGGGCCGTCGTTACGAAGAGGGTGCCGTGGTGACTACTTCAGAACCGTGTCTTCAGTGCAGATGTACGGAGGGCTCGTTACGATGCAGATTACGTATCTGTCCACGACTTCCAAATCCGCCACCGCCGGGTTGTCGCACCCGACCGCCACTTGGGCCGAACGCATGCTGCTCCATGCTCGTTTGCTCAGAATCAGGTTAGTCCGATATTCCCAATCGATCTCGACGTAGACCTTATAACTTTGCATCCGACGCTTAATTCTCGTCCCAACAAAGACGAAAATCGATCACACGAACATTTGCCTTTCAAATTCGCTCTGCCCGCGATAGCTACCCAGGGTTAACCCGCCCCCCCCCCCCTCTTCCCCCCGGACAAATGCGATGAGTGGAGTCTACGACTTTTTTCGCATCTTTTTGCACTGATGCTATAGCTTGTGACATTTTATAATACGTCAGTTTCATCATGAGCTCAATTAATGGCTAAAAAGCGCGACTTTTATTGTTTAATGTATGCAAAAAATAAATGTAATCACAAAAGTGATATTTTGCACAGACGTTTGCAGACACATGTTTCATAATTACAGATTTGATCGTTTTCATTTTATATAACCCAACACAATGAAATCTGCATCTAGAGCAGAAACACGAACAGATGCAAATGTTTAAATTGTAATCGAGTCAAGACGCGCGACAACTGCACGCTGTCCTTCATTTCGTTTTAGTTTAATATCAGATTTATGAATTCAAATTTGCAGTTGCAAGTTAGTCAAAACTGATAGGACTGTCCTGTTAGAAGATAAATGACCGGCCGAATTTAACGACAAAAGGACTATAGTCGGCTACTAAGATGAGATTGGATCTTTAACAAGATTTACGGTGTACTATTAATCCCGTATTATGCTACACACACACTTTCGTTCATATTTCGGCTGTAAGTTATCTACCGTGAAAATGATATCGCACTAACAGCTGTTTAGATCACGTTTTGAAGCGTAAACCGTATCGTTTTCCTATATCAATTTACTATATTGACGAATTAAAAAGTCGCCAGGCTGCTTTCAATTCGCCAGCTTTATCAAAAACTTGCAATTATTTTTTCTATAAAAACAGTGGTAAACCAAACTGATATTTTTATTTTTCATTATCAATGGGCAAGCTGGAGCGACGTGCAATTGTTGGCGAACGCAAAAACGAAGTATATTTGCAAGTCAAATATTTGTTTTGTTTATTTTACGATATGTATTAATGTGAACTGAGCGTTATTCATCGCGGTGTTCCACACACTGTTGATTGACTCTGCTGTAGATATAGTTTGATATTTATTACAGATATCCATAACACTGCATCGAGTTTTCATTGTAACAAGCTTGATTTTAAACAAATTTCTCTATTTGCTCAATTTGAAATCTGATGACTAAACAGAATATAAAAAGCGAAGATATACATGCAAAGAATTTATTTTGTTCTTGATTGAATCTACCAGATATCTTTCATATATTTGATAAAACATTCATCGTCGTGTGCTATTAAGTGTAATTTAATTGATAACAATAAATAACTTGTTTGCATTTTGTTTCAGATGAAATAAATATGCTGCACTATGCGGATGCGAACGAGGCCAATCAGGATCGCGAGAGCAACAGTGGGTTTCTTTTAACATTTTATTTACATGAGAATTAATATCAATACCCGCTGAATTGATTTCAATTATGTTTAAATAAAAATCAATATATTGTGGCATTTCAAATAAATGAATCATGAATTGTTAAAAGTAAAGTGTTGTTATTCATTTTTCATGTACACTGATGCTTTTCAATTGATCACAAAATATGTACATAATGTTATTTTTCTTAAAACACTTTATTAACAAAGATAGGAATTGGTTCAACAAGTTAACTAATTAATCTGATATTATTAATAAATATGAAGATATAAATTATAAATTTTTATTATTTTCTTTTAAAATCTTTTATTTGAAAAATGCCACATAGGAGAAAAAAGTCAGAGTAGTATATCAAAATGAGATTTTAATAATAACCAAATCTTTTTAACGAGCAAAGTATAATTTCATCTAAGCAGACTTTGGAATTTGATATTGCAAGGGACTCACTATTTTAAAGCTTTCTGATTAAATATATTTTTTTGTGTTGTTAAAAAAATTAAAAATTAAACTATAAAACTTCAAGAAAAATATGCTGATCCATGAAAAATCAAATATTGTGGCAACATTTGACTTTATGAAGTTTTTTAATACAGCCAATGATGCTTGTGAAAGGCTTTACGATTTGAAAAAGTTATCGAAAGAGCGCAACTTAATTTGTTTTTAAGAGGGTTAGTCTAGTGTGTAGTCCTGGAAAAAAATTGTAATATTCGTTTTTTTTATTTCACTAATCCGACAAGTCCATTTAAAACATGTTTTTTTTTTCTATTAAATAAATAACACGTAGTACAATTAAAAAACATGTTTTAAAACCTTTTCTGTTTATGCCCACCATTTTCAATGCCATGAAGTGTACGTAAAAAAAGCAATTCAGAATATGTTTTTAATATTTAAAAAGTATTTGTGAAAACAAAAATTCTTCCATAAATTACTTAAGAATCACTTATTAATTCAGTACAACAATTTCTGACGTAAAAAACTTTCATAAAGTTTTTAATAAATTCAAACGCACTTTTTCATATTCAAATGAAACGTCGCATCTTGTGTTTTATTTTTTTAATTTTAACATGATATGAAGACAGGAGCGATATCTGTTTTTATGCAATTGTATATTAATTTATTTCACAATTTTAAATAAATAATAATAAACTGCAGTATTACGTTTACACGATTCAATTAATTAATTGAATAATGATGAGTTATGGCGTTTCCATTCGTAAAATATCAATGATTACTCTGATATGACTGTTACATTGTGAACGCAAAGTTGTTACATGCCAACTTTGTTCTAGCAACTCTGATTGTGGGAGAAAATTGTATTTGAGAATATATATACGAACAACAAATATCTGTATTTAAACGCGTGCAGTTTTACGTTTAATCTTCTGTATATATCTGTTAATCTATTTACCATAACATGGTAATATTATAAAATTTTAAGTGAAGTACGAATTTTCTAATTTAAACAATTGTACCATTAATGTAAAATTAGATTAAATGAATGATGAGTAATTTCATTTGAACTATAGTCATTCAAACAATTAATTAATTAAATGTTGCACATTAAGTACGGTGAATATATTTTGTAGTGATTGTTACTGCAACAATGAAATAAATGATGTTGTACTACATCGATGCCTTCAGGTTGTTTGTATCAGGGAGTGCGATATGGACCCGGCTCAGCGATGATGAGTTCGCGCCGTTGTGAATATTGCTACTGCATTGGCGGCAACAGGAGGTGCATTCGACCCAAATGTTTGCTATCATTGCCAGGATGTCGGCCTCAGTACTCGCCTCAATCATGTTGTCCTGTTTCCTACGACTGTAAACGTAAGATTTTTTTTATTTGAAACAAAACTAAAGACAAATCATTGACTTTTCCTTCTCAGATGCTGAACCATCGACGACCTTGGCCTCGATAACAGAAAATGGTAAGTATTGACATCTTTTTCTTATTTTTATATAATGATCGCTAATGATCAGTAATTTCATTGCTGAATACATCTGAATTACATAATTCCATATTTTGAAATGAAAATGAAATGAATGAAATGCGAATCAATACCAAATAAGAGTAAAATCAAATAGATACAAAAAATTATATAAAATGTACACGATTCCAGGTTGTCGAATTGGAGGTCGAGTGTACAAGGAAGGAGAAATGATTCGAGATATCAAGTGGAAAGCGGCCGCGTGTGACAACTGTTTTTGTGCGATGGGCGCTATCCGGTGTGTCCCTCTTGCATGTGCACCGCCTCTTCAGGGCTGTACACCCATCGTACGTGAAGGACAATGTTGTCCTTCGACGTACAACTGCAGTTAGTTCACTTTTTTAGTCACACATGAGGTCACATTTAATAAGAGCAATTTGAATGAGTACCTGACAGTATCGACACAATTTCTACGAACATTTTAACATACCATTTTATTTTTTGGTTCAGGTGAATTTCATCCGAATTTAAATCAAATGTATTTTCGATAGGTTGCAGTATCCAAGTAAAAGCTTTTCAAAATTATGCTTCGTACGCTTTCATTAGCAAAGACTACGCCAAATTACGAAAGGAGACTAACTTTTTCGTAAGTTTTATAGGTCATCACCATCATCTTTTCTTATTCAAAGTTTCAGTTTGATCACTTCGAAAATTAGTTCACTTGAGATTTGAGATTTATAATTAATTTGAAATGTTTTCAGCCAATCTACGCTATGGTTGAAGGCCGAGAACACCGTATCAACAATCATCAAGAATCGAATACTTTAGGCTACATAAACGAAGATTCAGTCACGTCGACAGTGCAATCAACAATTTTTAACGTCAACACTGAAAATGTGGACACTGAGATTATTACCGAACCGGTCGATTATACTAAACTTACGACCATTAACGACTTCAATACCACGCCATCCACCACAACGACACCAGAGGTCTTTTTATAAATATTAACATAAAATTCTTTTTTATACGTTTAATATTAATTTGAGAGATAAAGATCATAGAATCTACGATGACTTACAACCGCCAACCAACCTCGGAAGATTCATCGACGCCCGATAGCTTGGAAATTTTTACATACGCTAATACTATCTTGGATGATACTACTGTGACTAGTTTCTCCATTGTACCAGATGGAACTTCAACCCTTTCATCAATTGATAAAACAACAAGTGCGACTTCCATCGCTTTGGGTGGCGTTACTTGTCAAGAAAATCTCAGCAAAAACAAATCTTGCCATGACACCGCAGCAGATGTCCATAAGAAGATTACTCAGACTGAAAAACAAATTGAGGAGAATCGTAACGAGACAATTATTGAGGTGACGTGTTTTGAAAATGTATTTTTTCATGAACGTTGTATTACTAGAAATGTACATTGAAAATACTGACAAAAAGAAACAAAAGTAAATATAGGAAACATATTATACAAAGGGCACATACGAAACTTTTCAGAATTTTTCAAATTACCTTTTATTAATCTCAAATACGTATTCGATCAATTTTCGTACAAATGGATGTTGATAAAATCAATATTGATTTCAGACAGAGAAAGATTTTCCTATTGAAATATCAACGCCCGAAGTAATTACAAGTGATATCGATTGGGCTGTGAAGGGGGATACGAAAACGATCGTTTCCATTGGTAATAATATAACCAGCACCAAGGTGAACGCCGAGAAAACTTTACCTCTAGACATTGAAGTTCTCTTAAATAATTCACAACAGGAGAAAGATGAAGACTATGTATATGATTACAATGAGCCCACATTGCCTCCTTCACTGCCTAATTTAAGGTGAGGATTGAATAATACAGAAAAAGAATAGATTTTTCACATTTTTGCCTTAATTCGTGCGAAAGAAAATAATCAATGTCAAATAGTAAAAAAAGAATTCATTGTCATATTCGTTGTTACAACAGTCTATTCTTTTTTGAATTGATGATTTCAAATTTGAACCAAAGAGTTACAAAGGAAAAGTTAGGAAAAATGAAATAATTTTGTTTGAATAATGCCATTTGTGCAGTTCAGAAGCAGATTTTAATTCATAACATTTATGATTCTCGCTGGAGAACTCATATAACAAGCTGGAAATTAATTTTAACTGTTCGACCGACGTTGATTAAAAATCCAAACAACTGGATTTGCAATAATCGAATGCTCCCAGTGATAATATTATCTGAACACCCATATAGTTATGAACTTCATTCGACGAACGCATCAATTCAATTCAAGCGAATACACTTGGCTTAATTAAAGTTAAGATTGTTGATAAATATATATACACTGGAACTTTAATTTGAAGTCTGAATATTTATTGTTTGATATTTGCAGAATAATACCTTTTGTTGCCGCGGACGCGTTAGTAAAAGACAAAGATGTCAGGCAACCTTTCGTTACCAATTATCCTACTGAATCCGTATTCTCTGACTTAGCTTCTCAAGTGAATCGATTCAGTCCGCCAGTGGAAACAGAAGGTGCGATTTTAATACAAAATATCCATCAGATAATTAAAACGCAACAATCAAACTTACGTAAACCATTTATAGTTTCCAACTTGGTTTGATATCCTTGAACGTATTTTTTTAATCATGCGCGTGAATTAAAATTTATAATTGTATTTTAAAACAATGATTGCTTTTTTTTTAACAGGCGGATTTTTACCTAAAGACTCTCCCTATTTGGAACATCATTCGAATGGTCTAAATTTAGCAGTCGGTACAGGAGTGACAGTTCCACCAGACTCGTTTAAAAATGCAAATCGCAAAAGCGGTAAGACATATATCATAAAAACCATTTAATCGAATATATTATTTTAATAAAAAAGATCAAAAGCAGCTCGTGATCAGTTTTAAACGAGCGATAGTTGGATTAAAGTTATGACTATAATCTGAAAGATATCCTTATTCTGTGAAAAAAAAAAAAATTTTTTTTTCATAATTCCGATTGCATTCTTGCAGATTTGACAAAAGACTGTTTGTTTGAAGGGCATCAGTATAGCCATAGCAAAGTTCTGCCAAGCAGTAGTGTTTGTCTTACTTGCGTTTGTTATTACGGCAAAGTGATCTGCTTTGAAAAAGAATGCCCTCTTGTGAAGATTGGTTGCAGGCGCATAAGCAATCCTGCAGACAAGTGTTGCGGAAAAATCGTTTGTGGTATGTATTGAAACAAATCATGATGGAAGCGGCTTTGCTGAAAGAAAAATGAAAAATGAAACATATTAAAAAATTACTCATATTCGATAGAAAGTAAATAAACGTGACGTAGACAAATTTATTTTTTATGTAGAAAAAAAAAAAAAAAAAAAAAAAAAACTGAATTGAAACAAAAAACCTGAATCCCAACTGGCGCGTAATATCGTAATACTTGATATACTATATGTTTCAGCGAAGTCAGAGGAATCACCAACTGTGGTATTGAATCGCGCTGATGCGCCAGAATCGTCGCAGATGCAACCTCTAGTGCCGGCGGTGTCTCCAGACCCATTTCGCGATGTAATCAAAACGGAACCCGCGCCTGATTTGCCATCACTTATCGAGGACATGATTCCATATTTTGCCATTTCAAATGTGAAATCAATGAGCGCAGAAATTGTGAAGCAAAATGCAACGGCGTCGTTGGTTGAGGAACTTGAAGTTGAGATGACAACAAAGTTTACGAAGCCGGGTGCGGTCGAGGATAGCACGTCGCGGTACATTGAGGAGACGACCGCGAACGCATCGTCCTCGATAATGGGTCCTCGGTGGGACGCCACTGGCACGACTAACTTGCCATTGACGGCTCTCGACAATGAGATAACAACCACAGCCGTGGGTTTGCTCAAACTGGCCGGCTGCAATATCTATGGAAGAATGTACCGCGTGGGCACAATTATTACCGAACTGTCAAGCTTATGCCAAGAATGCAACTGCACTCAAAGTGGAGTTCTATGTAAGCAGCTTGAGTGTTGATGTGAACTGACGAATATTGTTTTACATTGTCAACCTATCATGCATTCCAACAATTTGATGTTATCGACATGCATTATCGTAGTTCCGTTTAGTTAGCGTCCATCTCACGCTATTAGCTGTCTCCTATCAGTTTATATGGCATTGTAATTGTATTACTAAATACGTCGTTTCATCTGTTTCTAAACAGTCGTTATATAATTGCAACATATGGTTGATGTATCATCGTCTCTGGCGCTATATTTGCTCAAACTGAATTCAAACAATTCAAATGTTTGTTTCCATTGAAATATAACTTCAAAAAAGTTACGCTGATGGGGGGAGGGGGAGGATAGTCATGACAATTTTTGTTCATTTTGCCATGCAAAATTGTACATATTTTCATTACCGCATACGAACATACTAATTATCTCCGTCTGTTATATTCCATTTTTCGCTTCGCATACATTTTACATTCAAATTCAGCTTTATGAATTAATCATATGCACCTATGTATTTTTTATACTTTCTTGCTCGCTTTTATATTTTTGTAAAATAAATAACTTATCTCTGGTTCATTTGTATGAATTTTCCACTTGAACTTTGTTTTTATAGTCGCAGTATCTTATCATTAAAGGAAGAAAAAATTGAAACGTTTAAGATGGAATTATAGTCACACTAATTTTGGTTGGAAAAATAAACAAGTGGATTCGCGAAAGATTAACTGTTAGACCGTACACATCGATGATCTGATTAATTCGTTGCGATAACTTATTCCTCTGAAAATACTTTCTATAACGTTTTGTTCGTGAGTGGTGTATGCGAGAGGGAGCAGTCTCATAGAATTTTTATCCAGTTAAATCGATTCGGACGGTAATTGTGAGAGATAACGTTTTCGTGCCTTGCAAGACAAACGAGGACAAGTCAAGTCAATTTTCACGCTTCTATGTATTTGCGATGTTACATTAATTTCTCATTTTAATATAAAAACTGACGCCCGAGGTATTTTCGATAAAAATCACTTTTACTCAGAGGCAAGTTGTATGCGGTGTTATAGTTTAAAAATATATAATCAAATTATTGGAGTATATAACTTAATCAAAACAGATGATTGAACGTACAATATTTCGAACAACAATTTATAAATAAAATTCATCGTGTGTAATTTGTTTTCAAGTTTTTCGTTTGCCAACAAAAGCTTTCAGCGAGATATTTATCGTATAACTTTCTAAAAGAAAATGATATATTTGTGCGAAATTTTGCATATCCTGCCAGTGGATTCCACGCTGGCAAATGTGCAAAAACATTTAGAAACGCTTTTCAAAATATTTCACTCGAATATTCAAAGAGTGTCAGCTGAATATTTTTCCAACGATACAAATGAATATCGTTGTGTAAGTAAAGATCAAAAGTTGAGAATGCAGTCAGATTCTTATAGTTTTGTTGCTTCAAGTTCACGTTGGAATGTTTATTCTTGATTTTGATTCTGGCAATACATTTTCTATCACTGAATTAACATCTTTTTTTTTTTTAATGATTATTTTAGTTGATAATAGAAATGATAGCAAAAATGAAAAAATTGTCTGTCACAAGAAAATATATACAAACTGAAAATAAACCAATAATTTTGTTCGAAATTGCAAAATATTACTATTATTTGTTAGCGAAATAATTGCGACATTTTTAGGCCGAGCACATAGCGCACATATCAGCTCGAAAGTCATACAATCAATTTTGTTCTCGAATCACGTATCACAAAGTTCGATATTATCAAAGTTAACTTTTATACTATTATTCTAAATTGAACGTTTATTATTTGGTATATGATCTTACTGAAACATAATTTTGTCATGAAATACAAAGGTATTACACTTACCTTATATAAGACGCGTCGACTGCAGAAACTTAATTAAGTGATTAAAATTTTTTTTTAATTTGAATTTTGATTAAAATTAGAAAAAGAGATTTTCACACTTTCAGTGTGAGATAACATGTTGTGAGGATAAGAAAATAGAAAAATTAGATTGAATTAAAAAATAAAGTTAATTGAATGAAAAGCATCGCATATGACTGGTTGACAGGATGGAAGGACAACTTTTATTGTTAATTGTGTAATTAATAAGTTACAATATAGATGATAAATATATACACGAGAATTGCATGTCGGAGGTAAGTTTAAAATAATCACAGCCAATTTCCCTCATAAATTTGATAAACGAGCAAAGAGGTTCGTTTGAATATTATATTACACTAAATCTTATTACCTGGACATTTTTGCTCATGAAGAAATAATTGTCAGTCCTCTTTTGCTACTTTGGAATCATTATACAAACGATTTTTTTTATCTGGTGAGTTTTGCTGCGTTCGAATGAAATTTTCTTTGTAAACTTATAGTGAGAATGACGGATGTCATTCTTTTGTTGTTATTTCATACAGAATATAAAGAAAATTATGTTAAACCATATTAAAATATGCTGTCCACGTTATTTATTACAGCAAAAGATGTGCTCAAGTTGAGTACTTTCAAGCTACTGAAGTCCTGTAAAATATTCTCGAAGAAGATGCGATAAAATGCTTTGCACTTTATTTTTACAGCGTTCATCATTACGAGTATTTTCGGTAACATGTTGGTCTTGTCGCGTAAATCTACGTCGCACTGGAGAATCGTTGGCAACAGCTGTAGCTGGTATGAAAAATTTCTCAATGAAATACACAAGCACAGTCTGGCGTAATCGATTATTCGGGATAATTTTTTTTTTTGTTCAAGTCATTTTACATTCAAGCCTGCCATTCATGTATAATTTTTGTAACAATATATTTGAATTTCATTATAACGATCAATATTCAGCTGTGCCGTACAGGAATGACGCTGAGTTTTTCATTGTTTTGTGCACATATACGTTGATTACACGATTGCAATTCATGTATGCGGTTCCGATTGATCTCATTCAGCAAGAAAGTTTGCAAAAAATTTCAATGCCGCAAAGTTTGATTCTGACAGTGAATGAATGTTCAAATTCAAAACATTATATAGCTATATATACCTATAGGAAAAATTTACTTTCTATTTACATACTAAATTGGCGCTTATTTTCTATACTCTAACTTTATTGTATGTAGCAGCTCTCAAACAATTAATTGGCAGTTTTTCAAGTATATTGAATCCGCGTTGTATACAAGTTGAAATCAGATACTCGTCATCATCATAAAGCAGCGTTATTTTCTCTCAACTACCTTAAAACGTGATGGATTGACAAATAATGCTCTTGATTGAATCGAATGAATAAGTCTTGCAATTATGCAATGAAATACGAGAGAAATATTGAAGCGTAAATATTAAGTATTATTTAGCAGTCTTAATCCATTTCAAATTATATTAATATTTCCAGAACGTAAATGGAGATCGATATTGCGTTCTAACTGGCTTCAGCAAACTAATCTCAAAATACTTCACTTCGTATTTGTAATAATTTGTTCACAACTTTTTTCGCTAGTTATTATATTTAAAGTCTTATTATATATGGCAGTAATATTCTAAAATTGATTTCCTCTTTATACATCTATGTACATAGTTTAAAATATTAAAAAAAAAACATCGTTTCAACAGTACTTGTACAATTATGGTATATAATACTGTGTTAAAAAATAGTAAATGAAATAACGAAAATTACACAGCAAGGGCTATGAATACTGAAAAACGTTACAAAAGTATCATCAGGCATCATTGTTATTTTGTTGTGCGTAAATATGAACGATCTCTTTGTTCTGTACATTGTTTGCGAATATACTTACACAGCAAATAACAATATTAAGTTTGAATGGACTTGTTTCATTAAAAGTTTCTCTTGATGCAAACAATCAAGAAAATTGTCCAATCACTTTATTAGTGATAATAATTTAAAAATTAAAATTGGATTATGTCGTTATGAGAAATACACACAAATAAAACTAATCTTGAGTATAATGTAAATTCTGAACACACAGACAAGATATTCTACCTTGACTAAGAAGTTATATTACTTTATATGCACTGTTTCATCTCACTTCAGGTAAGACTCTGTACAAAATACTGCACACAATATCATCCTTTCTGGACGACTGAATTATACAAATATTATCAACATCCTTTTTTTTTTTTTTATTAATCAACATTTTCAAAAATATCGTATCAATATTCACATATTTGTTGTCTGATTTTAAATGACATTTTTTGTATTACATTGAACAAATTAAATGGTAAAACTTATTCATGTCGTACGACATACCTGGATATGGTAGTGTGGTTAACCATTTAATTTGTTCAGTGTTCAAACAATATATAAAATAATTGAATAAAACAAAAATCAGCCGAAACTAGAGTGCAGATTATAATATATTCAATTTGAATTCGTGGTTTCATAACCAAGTTCATCAAGACGTAGAAAAGTTTGTTGGATAAATTGTACTTGTTCACCTGAGCGGCTCAAACTAATTTTTAAAAAAGATATAAAGCTTGTAAAGAAAAGAGCTCACTGATTTCGAAAAAAAAAAACTTTTGTACGCGCGCAACATCTCTTTGGCTCGCAGTTTTGGAAATTCTTTGCCCTCAGAAAAGCATGAGGAACCTGTTGAATTTCTTCCTACTGGCTATTTCTACTCAATAAATCCCTCTTATCTTGCGCTCCATACGTTTTTAGGGCGAAAAGATGAATTGACGTTCGAGCGATTAGACTGCCAGGTCATCTCATTAGTCTTCTGTTTCTCATTTAGTTCACTCGTAAACTCCGTCTGATTCCTGAATTTTCACCACCAGGAATGATTTTTTGCAGAATTTTACGAGCATTTCAATTTTTTGTCAGGATGGCTTCTTGAGTTGTGGCAGTGCCATAATGTAAACATTGCCTAAAATTGCTCCTACGACTAGAAGTGTAATACTGATTGCAGAAATCAAACGCACGAAGCGAACGAAGCGCCGACCCCGACTGTCTTTTTTACTTTGGTTTGGAAAAATTGCTAGTCCCAGCAAAGGCCCTGCTAAGGCTCCGGCCACGTGAGCCGCCCAGCCAACTCGACCGCAGCCCAAAAGTTCAGGAACTGGCAGAGACGCAACGTCAGCTCCGGCTAGAAGTAAAACCGCCACGAGGCGCCAACCCGCGTATCGCAGTTCTCCATGACACTATCAATATAAAACAGTCCCATTACATGTTATTCAGCTATCACGTATTTAAATACATTTTTCATCTAAAACTACAACCACAGTTGATAATTTATTTTCTTTGCAACTTTCTTTTAGTTGTTTAACATTCATTAATTTAAAATTTGATCTGATAATCTTAGAAGTAAATGAATGTATTTTGTGTAAAAAGAATCTTTGTTTGAAGAAGAGGGCGATTAAGTAGGTAAAATGTTAGGTCTCTTTTGGGAAGATGATGAGATAGTGTAGAGATAACAAAAACGATTCAAAGTTCTTATGCTTTTGCGAGGAAAGTCAAGTTCCATATGAGAAAATCATTGTCTAGAATGCTTTAGTTGAAATTTGGTGTATTTTTTCTTTTCTTTTTTTTTTTTTTTTTTTGGCTATAACTTGAAATCAGTCATGTATTATAATTCGAGATATCTTCTGAAAAATTGCTTTTATCATAATGACGTTTTGTTATTGAGGTTTTTCGGAGTAATTTTGAAACGAAAGATATTTGATGTAATTTTGTGCTTTTGATTATATTATAAACAGTGGGTTGTTGCACAGTCGGCAACCATATATGTACATCTTTTAGAGGAATAATCATCAAGTGGATAATATTGTATAGATCAAAATGATGCGCACAGCGTGCGGTCACGAGAGAAATCAATAACTGATGAAGTATATGATTAATCCAATCAGAGTCAGTTACAATGTACTGACATCCGTAAATAAGATAAGTAATAATCGAATTATTTGGTTAATTAAACAAAGGTGAATTGAATTAGTACGTTTCTCAGTGCTTGTGCAACATTGAGTACTGCTAGCTGCATGTAGTTATGTAATCAATTAACAATCTCATAATTAAGATGACTTTTTTGAACAACATACTTAAATAACAATGAGGTGTGTTTAATGAAATGAGGTGAGTAATCAAATCGACTATGTAAAATTTTATATTTCAACGGGAAGATTAATCAGCTGTATGTAATTCATTTCAAATAACTGTCATTTATCGAAATGTGAAATATGCGTTAAAATACCGAGAGAGACAAAGTCACAAAGGTCAATACACCGTGCACAGTTTACAAACTAATTCATAAAGTTAATTCATTTTTTGCATGCTCGCACTCAATATGCAAATTTCTAAATGGATAACAATTTGTTCGGAGGGTTATAACTTAAGCAAAGAAAACTTACTAGATAAAGATGTGCTAGATGACTGGTGAGTAAAGCGTACACTCCAGCAGAGGCACCGACTAAATAAAGACTTGGTTGTAAAAGTGATGCCCCGAGAGCACCGCAAACTCCCCCTCCTAGATAAATACTGGCGACTGCTATTCGACCCTGCTCTACCTGCATCAATATAATTCCATAGTTATATTATAATTGTTTATGATGCATATTAAAAGTACTGTGTCATTATAATTCCATTAATTCATGAATATCAGCTGAAATTTGATGGGTATAACCATATTTCATTACATAGCAATAACATTACAATATAAAAATGTTCATCATCATATCTGTATATGACTTGATAGTAACTATAAATCGATTTTGGAAATGATTCAATATATACCTCAAGAGGTACAGCTAAAACCAATTGAATGGCAACATTCAGCGCTAGGTGTAGAGCGTTTGAGTGTAAAAGCATATATGAGGCGATCCTCCAGCCTTGTATTCTTTGTTGTGGGTCGAACACGAGCCATCTCCGAAGAACAGCCTCGTCTCCAAAGTAGTGAACGAGTATCTGTTATGAGCAAAAATATTTGGTAAATTATTATTTTTAAATTTGTTAAATAAACAAAATAAATATGATGAATTTGAAATAAATTGAAAAAACTAATCTAGTGTGGATTAGAATAATGTTTAAATATAATATAGAGGGAACAAATGCGGTATAACTGAATTAGTTTCATTATGTGATTCTCTGATTAGAGTTATTACTGCGCCACTGAATAAACAATCAATTATCGAAGCAAAAAAATTATAAAACTATAAGAAGTGTATTTTCTGCAATAATTAATCAATTGAAATTTATCATTGAAATTGAATTATATATACTATATTAAACGATTGGAAACTTTTGTTTATAAGTGAATAATTGAATTAGGATAAAATCATTTGAATTTGGGATTGCTATATTTGTATTGGCCGTAGCAAGAAAGTTATAAACAAAAGGCCGTTCTATGTCTGTGATTGACATTCAATTAGTTTTAAAATGTTTTGAAATAAAATCAGCTTTCCAATATTGATATGCTAAACATTTGCTTTTATATTGAACTTTGCCTTTTAATTATACAAATTCTTTCAAATATTCTACATTTTGAATCGTTGCTTACAATTTATGATTTGATTATGTACTGCCAGCAAAAGTTTTGGTAAACAACATCTTATATGTTTCGTGTAAAAATTTTTAAAAAGTAAAAAAAAAAAACATTGCGAATATTGGAGCGTTATTTTTTCATGTTTACAACTTTTTAAGCAAAGTTGAACGCAAATGTGTACACGTTCACGAGTTCACAGCAAACTTAAATGTATGTCGCATATTTTGCAGTAAATTCGACAAAGAGGAGAAAATGATACCGTGAAACTTTTTTGATAAAAACAACAGAGGATATTCCGTTCGCTGGATATTCGAATTAGTTCTCGCTTGACTTTATTCTAAGTTTGAAACTTAAAAAGACGTTATATACTATCTCATCGTCATATGTTAAAACAAAAAACCAGACCAATAAATTTTCATTTATACTGCAAAAATGAAACCTACGAACGTTTAAGTGTGATGTTTTTTGAACTAATAGATCAAATTTTCACTTTCAATAATTCATTTAAGGGTTCATAATTGTATATTGTATAAAGTTTAGTAACGTATTTTAAAATCAAGTTTGTTCCTATTTATGAAATTTAGTTCAAGGATATTTACATAACTGAACAAATATCTGTTTGTAAAGTTTGAATTATATGCACGTAGATAGAAACAGATCATCCATGATTCATTTCTGAGCTACATAGATTCGTTTCTTGACAGACGTTTTATTCATCGCACTGAGTTCATAACAATATTGCATTTTATATACCCGGACAGGGATCAGTTGTCTTCATACAACAATTTGTTTTGCTGTAAAATAATTTGTGACAGGACATTAACCATTGGCGTTCTATTTTCTCCGCGCATATATAATAAAAATGTTCGCTTTATAATACATATACTTTATGCAAGGAAGTATTCATAAATCCGGCTGAAACACTTGTATATTCAATATGTCGAATACTTTTTTAAGCATCCGTTCAAGACTTGAGATTGATTGAAATTGTTTATATACTTAAATGTTTCATTATCACAAAGGAGTTTGATGGTAGACCAGGTCGAAACGTTTTAGAATGATGAATAATAACAATTATAAGCACGTACTCGAGTGGAAAATAAATGCGATAAATTTGGTTGGTCGGACATAAATTTATGGGCACGGAGAGAGCATATAAAAGCAAATTAATTTGATATCGGCGCTGTCGTCATATAAGTGTGTGATACATTTTATCCCCAAGCTGATTTAATTTATCACTATTGCATGCGATGTTTGGTACATTCGAATCTCATATAAAGCTTTGTGCACTCGGTTCGCGAAATCTATCGGAATCCTCTCTAAATCTCTTCCTCCCAAGTCGCCGCGCTATGATCAATATCCAATGTTTACGAACAAGTTCACACATTTCCACCAACGTGATAGGATTTTAATAACACACTTTGTTTCGTCGTACGAGTTATACCTAGTCAGATTGGAAAGTTGTTGGCAGACCGATTACTAAAGACCATTTATTGTTTCATGGTTGCAAAAGCTTTGCGGTTCGAACTTAATTTTATTCTCTAGACGGATGTTTTGCGGCAATTCGCGAGGCTATGAAACCAGATTTATGTCTCACAGTTACGAGAGAAATTGTTTTCAAAACAATTGTCCCTTCCCGCAGTTTTCAAGAGGTTGCTTGTTTTATGTCCTCGTGCGTATATTTGTTTTACATTTGCATAGCACTCTGTTGAAATAGCACGCGCAAATTTTTTTTCTACATTTATTTATACGAAGGATAAAATGGTCGTGGGACAAAAAGAAAACGAGCAAACAAAAGATTCTCGACATTTTTAGCTTGTATTATATTTGTTTCAAAGAAAAAGAACAAGTTTATTAATTTCTCTTGTTGCCTTATTTTATAATTAATCTTTATCTCCGAGAACATTTTGAATAAATAAATAAACGATTCATGCGTGCTTCATGCCAGTGAGCTAAAAAGCAAAATAATCGGATAATAATGAAAGTTGGAAAAAAGTTGCATGCAAAAAATCTTGATACCGAAATCAATTTCAATCAAAATGATTCTGCTTTATACATATATTACTTTTGCTTTTGCTCCGCATTTGTATTCCATGGCCCTTTGCCAAAAAGAAAATAAGTCGGCTTTGCCTTTGCCGCACACAAATATGGCCGCACAATGTCAACACATTTGCGTGACTATATCAAGTCAGGCATTCGATTTATCTGCTATATTGGCGTAGAGCCACCTGATCATCATTTGTGATTCTTATAACTACACGCTTTGCGTGATGCATTAATTTCGGTCATTGGGTTTATTTTTTAATCGAAATAAATACGCGCAACAACATTTTTAAATTTATCACTTTTTTATTACAATGAATTTTGCACTTCAATTTAGGGGGCGTTGATTGCAAAATGTTGACATGCAAGTTATGGAACTAACAGGCTATCGTATCCAATTTTTAGCTTTATCAAAAAACCATTGAGCTTGAAAACGAACAAAAAATCATTTGTAGATTTGGTGGTTCAAAATTCAAATCGTTTAAAGGTACAATTTTGTGTTTTAAACGTAAAAATTTCTACCAAGTTAATAACATTATAATTAATGTGCCATAAAAAAAATTGTTCAAATAAGGTAGAGCAATTTGACTGTCTGACGCGATTCGATTAACTAATGGTACACGTTACGTTGAAGTCTAGCTATACAGTACTTAACACGGTTATATACCATGCAGCACGAATTTTGTCACATATTTTTAAATTTCACTGGTTTCCGCCGATTATTCGTGGTATAAAAACCTCGACGATTCATTTTTAAGATTATAGACTAGCTTCGATGTTTTCCGTACTTGAAAATATTTATACTTGTGTACGTTTTATTTTCAACATTCATGGCTATTTATAGCGGATGATAGAGCTGACCATGCAGTAAAAATTTTTTCCAAGTCTGGATTCGAGGAATATAACATTTAGTTCCGTTTTATTCGGGTAATATTGGAGGTAGAAATATAACTGGTGAAATGTGCTGATGATATAAAAATGTTGAAAAATTAAAATCCTGTGCTGAGTTACATGCATGTAAATCATATGAGGTTAACTTCATTAAAGCATGTCAGACATGTATAAAAACTGCTTCCACATTTTATTCGCACTTTTCATTTTGATCTCATTCACTGTATGATGTTTTTTTTTTTTTTTTTTTCCTTAACATATCGTTTTTAGAATATCAATCAACGTTTCATTGTTTCAATAATTGTTTGAAAACAACTCAATCGTTCAGAACGGTATCAACGTATCTTTTAGTTTCAATTCAAAACAAACGTATCTACTGTCATTAAAACTTGAACAACATATCTCACTTGTCAAATTTTGAAAAGACATTTATTCAATGCATAATCAAACTGAACATTCTAATTTTCAAATCTGATAATCTGGCCAGTTGCTTATAAACAGATGGGATCAATCCTTTTTGCATAAATCATGTAAATCCTTCAATTTAGCCCAAGATACTGGAATTTTATTGTTGTAAGCCTTTTTGAAAGTTTACTTAGTATACACGATTTTTATAAGCAATTAGTCAACGATAGTAGTTCACTTAATTCTGATTTTTCTTCACAGCTGCAAGTAATCTCAGAGTATAAGTTATTATCGACAATCTAACATTGTATAAAGTTTAATTAATTTTATACATAAATTTTAGATAATGAAAAAAAAGTCTAATAATTTAGTATAAAATGATTGATTGAACTTAATCAGATTTGAAAATTAGAATGTTCAGTTTGTTTATGCATTGAAATGTCTTTTTAAAATAGGACAAGTTTGTTTTGAATCGAAACTAAGAAGATACGTTGATACCATTCTTCAGAATGGTCGAAACTATATTTTTTTTTAAAAACGAGATTTCATTAAATATTTTTTTTTTTTTTTGACGAATAATCATCAATTCAACGATTATTGGTTATGTTAATTCATTTTTATTCCTATAAAGACGAGGGAAATAAATACAGACTCGTTATGTTTAAGCACACAAAGTTTACATGGTATCGTGTATAAGCAGACCAATATTTATGGGAAATCTATAATCCAGTTGGCTGATATATACTTCGATTAAAGCTTAACTCGGATTAGCGCGCGGTTGAAATGAATTTTCATAAGGTAAATTACCGTACACTTAAGAAACTTTTTGATTTTTCAGCTTATGAAGAAAGTCGCGTATTTCAGAGCAACGCCTTTCCTAGGATTTATAAAGTAATGAGCTGTATTTATAGGTCGCTTCGCGATATCTAATTAAGACGACTCTACTTCTACCTTCTGCAATCAAACGAAGCTGAGATGAAAAACGCCAGATGAGAACGAGCTCCGTCAACTTTATTCGCCACAAGCATCTTTAATAATATCGTTACTGGCATTTTCGTCAAGCTCGGTAAATTGTCAACGTAATTTATCGCGACTTTTAATACCGCGCTGTGGACAGCGTCACTCATTTGCTGAAATGAAATTCCACGAGGTGTTGCGACTTAGAATCTTTTGTGCTTTTATTACATTAACGTCCCGCGGTGCGCATAACATCAAGCCATTTCCTTGCCTGGATAACGTATAATGTTACAATTCCCTCTGCAACATTTTCCTTTAGTTTTTCGTGTGCCATCGGCGGCACTTTTGCGAATTAGAACTATATTCAACTTAGCGTTCTCAAATTTTATGGCTTTTGCCAGACGCATCCCGCATTATAATTATAATCGAACTGTTGTTCCGTGAAAAATATTATGCGGTACATAGTAACGTTCGCTCAGATCGTGAAATGCTATATTTAGAACGAACTTACTTGTCGCTCAATTTACGTAAGAGTGTTGTATATTTGTCTGGTAAACAACTTGTTTCATATTATTCTGCATGAATAATTTCACTCGAATGCAAAACTACAAAAGGGAACGGATTCATATACGAATAATGCTAATGTCACTGTACGCGTGCTCTATTTGTTTTTCAACATTGCTATAAAACAATTATACATGCGGTACTTGTTTGTGGAAAAAGGATGGCAAAGAGGAAGAGGGACAGAGAGAGAAGCACGATTTTTTCGCCATTTCACCGCAATGTCACTTCAGAAAATCGGGTTGTTTTACATGAGAAAAGCCATTAAAGAACACGATTGCAAGGGACGATAAACTAATCTGTAGTAGCGTGATTGAAATCCATGGAGGTGTAATTCTGAGATTGTAATCTATTAGTGAAAATTGAATTCAAACTTTTAATGGCGCTGATAAGTCCGCGACTTTACGAACTTTTTTCTTCGTGACTAACAAAAGTATTATCATTCTGATCAATGGATATGACATATATGAAAGATTTCTTTTTTGTGAGTGCTATTGTCTGATTGGGTAAACATTTTTAATGAATTATTGAGTAAACCATGAACGAATAAAAATACACTCACTTTTGTTCAAATTCAATATTAAATAACTTCTATATTAAGGACAAAATGAAAAAAAAAATTGCATACAGTGGTTTTTACTGTGTTGTACATTTTGAGTGTAATGTTTTTCTTTGGAAATAAGATAAGATGCTGAAAAAGAATAATGAATGAGTAAAAAAGTTATACTTACTTCAATGATGCTGATACAAATCATGAGATAAGGCGGTTGTATTCGGAATTTGGGCTTCCCAGGTTGTATTGAATATTTGAGTATTGGTTTGGGTGTGAGCTCCTCTAGCCGGATTTTTTTGTAAATTGGCGCTCCCATAGATAAAAAGTGCGGTGAATACGGCGTTGCCGAGTCCGGATATGTGGACTCGGACAAATCCGGCGACGAGATCGTCGATGTGGTCGGTGACGCGTCTAGCAGCGCGGCTTCCGGATCCATTTTCGGACCTGTTGGCAGAAAGATTTAACGCTCGTTTCGTGTATTTACTTGAAAAGAGTCCGAGTGGAAAGATAAAAGAAAACGAGAAGAAATTACTGCATGAAAGAGCGCGCGCACGGCTGTTCGCTTGGCGACATGATCTATGATTTTCAACGAAATCCGCCTGCCGCTTCGAACTTGGCTAAACGACCTCAATAATTCAGAACCAAATTCTATGAACGCTCGAAAACACACTCAGAACAAAGAAAAGTCCGACCAAAAAGTTCACAGAGCACATGGCAGCTCCAATGATAGACTCTCCTTTCGTCTTACTTTCGTCTCATCCTTTCACAAACATATCATATCATGGCTCAATCAAACTCATATTTCGACTTTTCTTTTGTCCTCTTTTGTTTCCTCCAATTTCCGACTCTTATAACTGACGACGTTATCTCACACACATAACATACACGTTTATTGCCCGTCTAAATGATGATAAATAATTTCAACTCACTCGTGAAGTCTTTTGACCAATTAGTTCTGAAATAACAAAAATAAAAATGGAGTTTTGCGATTAAATTGAAAACTGCAAATTATAAGACTTCTGCAAATTTAATTCTAGAGAGAAGTCATACAACATACTTACTTATAAGAATATTTGAGATGCTCTTAATACTTGCAATATTTTCTATTACTATAATCTCTTTGAAAAAAAAAAAAAAAAAAAAAAAAAAAAAAAAAAAAAAAACACAAATAAAACTTACTTATAAAAAAATTTTATAATATATCACATAAAAAATCTCCACACAAAAAAGATGCAATGCTTGTTTTTGTCGAATTAATTTGTTGCTTCATTTAATAGCGCTTCAATATTTCAACATTTTGTTAGTATGAATTGTAAAACATCTTTGTAGCTTTTGATAGTATCATTTTGAAAAAGAGAATCAATATTCGCGTGGGTCTTCAAAACAATCAAATCAAAACCAATCTTCAGCCGTCTAATGAAAACCGTCTCGTTATGCCTGTTTGTATAGGATGGCGCAATTGCAAGCGTATATATGCGCGTACGATAATTTTCGGTTCACCTATGAGGTCGCTAATTGTTTGGTGAGGTCAGAAAGTTCACATGTGCTTCATGAAGCATTAACATATATTGAAGCGAGAGTCCAGACATATGTAATTAACATACTATATATTGCTGGGTTGATCATATATACATATATATTTTGATATATATATATATATATATATTTACAGATATCAAACCGATACACGCTTGAAATTGAAGTATAGTCTAAAATGAGACGCTTTGTTGTTTCATTTGTTTGATCTTGATTGTCTTTGTAACGAACACTCGTGACAAATCTAATAACAATCAGCCACAAAAGTTGTTTTGTCTATAACGCTCTCGGAATGTAAACCTCGCTCAAAGAAACAATGCGCGATTGCGTGCCGCTTTGAGACTCGTACATTCCCCCGTCCCCCGTCACTTTTGTGTTTTGATTTACGCGATCTTCGGGCACAAAGAGACGCTCCTTTTTTACAGTTGTTCTGTTCAGCGCCTGCAAGTATCACAGCGAAGCTTTTGTTTGTTCCTAATTACGTAAATTGCTCGTCGGCAAACTGGAACGAACAGATATAGATGGGTGTATGGGCAAATTGCAAAAGTTTCGTTTAAAAATAATTTGTGTTTTTGCCTCATTTACTCTGAGCGATGATATCAAGCGCGTATCAAAGGCAAAAAGATGATTATGATTCTGATGGCTTGATGATTATATGCGCATGTGATTGAACCACACATCCCAAACGATGATGAAAAACACATATAGTCGGACGAGTTAATCAACATTGAGTGCGAATATTCTAATTGTTAACTTAGCCGATAAATAACGCTTTGCACGAGGATTCTCTGATCCGTCCTAATCTGGTTCGTAATATAAATCATTGAGAAATACGGCGACTAGATTTAGAGCAGACGGTCGGCCACAATTCAATGTATGTTAAATTTGTATAATAATGGCCTGGTTTGGGCTTGCCGCATAACCGTCATCAGCGTGATAGCATTTTCAAAAAGAGACGTCGCTTTTTTGTATGTGTCATGCTATACGTAAAAGCTCTCGCGCCCACGAGAGAAAGACGCAAACTGGGTCGTTTGTCTAATGTATGCGAGTTCATGAAAACACACGGGGCGCGCTTACCTTGCGCAAAAATAAGACTTAGCGGATCTCGCGCTAACGTATGCAATTTCTCGCTCGGATCCTCCCGGACAATGTATTTCCCTTGTAAGCTTACAAATCCTATTAGCGTAGCAACTGATCTTAAATAAATCATGAGCCTTAGTCTAAAGAATTTGTCCTTGCGAATACGCCAAATATACGATCGGCCGTCAATAATGAATATCGATTCAGCGTCCCTCGCATTAATCTTTGACAAATCCCATGAAATCAGCATCCAGTGACTTATCGTGTGCACCAACGATAGTTGCATGGCGCAGCGATTCAGCTTCGCGTCTCCCGACAATAAACCCACACCTCGTATAAATAATGATGAATCAGCCGATTAGTTTCTCATAAAAGCGACATCATTTTGTTTCCGACTACAACGTTCAAACCGTTTAATAAAAAGACTCCAAAAATTATTCCTACTTTATGATGTGACAATTTTGGTTTCCACTCTGATTTATGGTCGACATAATTACACGTAATATTGACAAGGACATTTTTCGAACATTTTCCTAATCAAGTTTGAAGCTAACCATCAGGTTGATTATTAGAATTGATTGTAAGCTAAATTGACAGGAACTGACTGCTGTGTGGATACGCTCGGAAGCCTCGCGAAAAGCTTCAATTTGAATCATCTCTATAGTATATGTAGTATGTTAAAATAACTTGAATAAAATGATTATTATATATTTTCGTAACAATTTATGTTTCCTATCTATGAATTTTCCGTTGGTAAATTTCTCTCAGTATTTAATTTTATAAAATATCAAATTTCTTTTATAAAAGTATTTGCTATGATGATATGTGTGAACTAGTTAGTCAGCCTTTGACAAGTTCTTGTACAAAAGTGTGTTGTACAAAACACTTTCTTCCTGAATAAATTTTACAGTAAAATATAATTTAGTCGTTTGTTTGATTCGAAAACTCGCATAATTGGAAAAATTATACAAACAAGGAGAAATGTAATTACAATGTCTCTTTTACTAATTTTATTTTTATCGGAAAATTTTAGAAAAATGATCAAATGTTTTTGTTATAAAAGAATGTGTTTATATAACAATGCAGAAAAAGCAGTAAATATATTTGTAATAAAATTCTCATTGATAATTTGAAATCATTTTTAATAAAATAAATTGATTTGAGCGCGCAACGGGCATAGCATACCGAAAGCGCGCAGAGCACCCTATAGTTATATAACTTTTTTTCTCTTCAAGCGATGTAGGTCATATGTACAGTTTCGTGATTCTTAAGCAAACACAACACAAAAAACCCTTATACTGTAAATAATAAAACGATAATGAGTATACGGGATGTATTTTCACAGACAGAGTCTTCTTTACCATCCACTCTTCTGCGAACGTTCTTCTACGAATGAACGTTTTTACTCGTTCATTTAGAGTTTCGTTACAACTTCTATTCATTCACCACTTCCCATACATTTTTCAAATGAAAAAATATAAGGCGAATGAAAAGAAAATTTGACTGATTACATCGAGTATCTTAATTCATTGTTTGCATTATACTCGCTAGATAGTCATCATATTTAATCTTGATAAATATTCACAAACAATTCGTGCAAATTTTATATATAATGGATGAGTTTTCGACTGATTTTTTAAATATAAAAGTATAACATGGATCGTATAAAATTGAATTACCTTTATGAAGTAAGTCGAGTTGAGGGAACGAAAATACGAAGCGCAGAGTCGTGTAGCTTTTTCGTATTCCTATGATCCGGAGACCGAGTGTTGGATTTGATCCGAAGATCGAGTGTATGATTCGGCCGAATGCGCACTAATAAGTTCGCTCGGCACGCCCGAATGAATTCACGTTCGCTCGACAACTGGCTGGCCGACTTTTGTTGCTTCGCAATTGAGGCTCAGAGTCTTTGTGCCCCGTTTTATTTTTGGGGGTATGTTTTTAATGATGCATCCGGCTCTCGGGTTTTATGATCGTGAAAAAAAATGATTTTTTCCTGACAACCGAGTCGTTTGCGCCTTTTCTTCTTGTTTCTATACAGCTCGCATCAATGAAAGAAGGTTTTGTTTTAAATTTATTCTATTTTCGATTTCCCATGAATTCAATGTTCAAGTTATAAAATGAAATTGTATTCTACCTAATTGAATTTCAAATCAGACAACCATATTTTTAAGAATAAAAACAAAGTAATAATTATATTTTTTCCGACTCATAATAACCTTTGACTATACAGATTTTGCATTTCCATATAGATATACCTATATTGACTTGATTTCTATTGTGGCTTTGAATCGAACTTTACACATGTTTGCCGAAGTTGTAACGAGAATGGTTTTTTTTTTTTTTTTTTTTTTTTTTTTTTTTTTTTTTTTTTTTTTTTTTTTTGTTAGCCGAAATCAGGAATGAGTTTATCAAAGTCGAAAAAAAAAAAAAGTACAAAAAATTCATTTGGATTGAATTAAAATTGGTAAACGACCGTTATCGATAAATGATATCACTGAAACAAACGATGCAAACGGTTCAAATAATAAGAATGGAGGCTTTTCCTCTTGGTATTGTTCCACGCCCGCGAATACCTTGAAATTGACGTTATGATAAGGTTCAATTAAAGCAGATGGGAATGCAGACTGCACTTTGTTTCACGAACTGTTGTTCATAGTGCACCGACGGTGAATGCGCAACCTCTAAATGCGTTATGTACTCTGAGCAAGGAGGACGAGAAGCTTGCACGGCTTATTTGCCATTTGTTATGAGAATGCTGACACCACTGTCCCTCGAGCGTGGCTAGCGCTGCTCCCTTGACTCGCTAAAAGCCATTTCCCAAATTAGATTCTTACTGTACGTTCCCTGTGCAAAACCCCTTGTTAAAAATTACTTATAATCAGAAGCGAACAATTTTGTTTCTTCCAATTATACACTTGTCCGGCTAATTTTTTGTCAAATTTTTTATCAAAAAATGTTGTTAATTACCAAAGTTGCATCTTTTCAGCATATATAATATAAAGTAAAAACATTGTTAACCAGGAAAAAGAAACGTTTTTTAATTACCCTTTGAACAATTTAAAATGTTTTCTCTTATCTCATTATTATGAAGAATGTTTGAAATGTTCAAAAAGTAACAAGGGAAAAGATTTTTCTGAATTATTTTTTGAAATATCATATATTGTGAATCTTTTTATAATTTTTACGAAGAGTATGGATTCGTGATATTATTATTTCATAAAATTAGTTAAGGAAGGAAATGGAATGAATAAAATTTAATGGAGAGTACAAAAAACATAGCAGAAAGCGGCACATTTAATTAGGCGAGTACAAAGGGAGGATAATTCCCTTTTCTTTATGGGTGCTCTTAGAGAGGCAGTTACGCGGCGCAGAGATACGCCCGGCGCAGTTGCTTAAAATTTGACTTGACGCTTTTTTTCGCGCCAGTTAACGATGTAATTGTAATAAAGAATCGTAAGGCAGTTAGATACGTTTGGCTCACCCGGCACGTAAAGTATGATGTCATAACAGAGTATCTCGAGGCACGTTCATTTTCAAGACTTTATCGTTGACGTGGCGCAATCTGCACGAATTTCTGGCCGACTTCCTGCGACTTGCGTTCGGCCGGAAATAGCCATGCAGCCAGCTGGCAAAATAAACGATTCTAGTCACTCGCGATATATCCCTTTCATATATAACCTTTGATATATACATATATGTGATGCCATATAAATTCACGTTAAATGGAACAATAGATATATCCCATTACTTTATACTTTACTGTCATTTCGGCAATTCAGTTATTGAGTTTGAATTCATCAAATTTCAGAACAATCATTATGATTTTAAAATTTCGAAATCTTCACAAAATTATAGTCTATTTTTTCCTATTTCAAACTATTTCAAGGTGTTTCATTTTTTGACTAAAATCTCTAGTCTCAATTGTTCAAGATACTTTTTCAATGTAAGTCGCATGACTTCATAATATTTTAAGACCGAATGGTCAGAAGATTTTTCATATTTTTTAATTCATCCGTTTTAAATGTTATTAGTTTTATAAAATGTTTGTACAATAATCAATTGGTATTTGAGAGTATAAAAAATAGAAAAATGTCGCTTTATTGAGTGCACTGACTTAGCTCGTGTAAAAGTTTGAAAAATATTGCACTGAATCTGAACTATATATATGTGAAAAATTAGAAGCATTCCATAAGGAAAGGGAACAATGTGTGATGTATGACTGCTACTTGAAAACGCATGAAAATTTGTTGGCTGACAGAACACTGAATCACAATCACAAAATGTCATACAAAATCAATGACACCACTTTCTCTATTCGAGATGCTCCATCATCGTTTAATATGCTTGTCGCATAATTTTCACAATATAGATTAATTAAATTTGATTTGGAAAATCGTACTTTGATATCTGTAAAATCATTCGTTGAATCATAAATCGTATCGATCGACATTTGCAACACACGTCTATATATTTTTTTTTTTGCCATGTGAAACGTTTTTGATCTGGACTGCAAAAATAACCACCATATTTTAAGTGCATATATCGGATGTGATATGTGTTTAGCTATGAATGTTTGTGGAATATTGATATGATGTCGTTTTTCAAATATGTTTTATGAAACATGCGAGATTAAAGTTTTCGATAAAATTTATATGTGAAAAATATTCAGTTTTTTCTTGTTCTACTCACAGAATAAAATGTCGCAAAATAAATGACAAAGTTGTATATTTTTTATTACCACAAAATCTTTTTTTTTTTTTTTTGTTTTGTTTCAGAGCGCTATTGTCAAACATTTTTATAGCAAAATCGTCCTTCGAGCGGAAGCGGATATTGTATGTACTCTATTTCATCCGACTGACGTAAACGAGAAAACGCGAAAAATATTGGGCATATCCGCGCGCAGCATATATAGGTTATAAGAGGAGAGCAAGAACAGATTGCTGATTCGCGTAGTGTCATCGCATTTGATATGGAAGCTCAAGATAGTGCGCGAGAATTGATTGGGTGAAGTACAACGAACATTTCTCAAAGTTCATTGTTACTATATCTACTCCCGACTCGGAAAGTCGAGACAATCCATATATCCAACCAGACGTTATACCTCTATGTATGTATATATACATAAAATGATACATACATAGTTGGCGTGTCCACTTTTCGTCGGAAACAACACATCCGTCATTCGCGACTAAGCTCGCATTACATTTACGCGCTGCCGTAAATTGTATATACGCATCTCGCTGTAGCAAGCGAGCGACTGCATATGTAAAGTGTATAAGCCGCGGTTACACTGATGGCAAATTCAAAATTTTGCTGCGCCAATAATAATAAAATCGATTCATGCACTGGAATTGTAGATTCGAACAGCAGATATCCGAGTCAAACTTTATCGCTCGATTCCGCAAAATGACGTTTTCACTACTTTAGCCAGGATATCTCAGCCGAATTTGTATTACATTATACGACGGGGTCTCGCAGTCTGCAAGTTGGCCGAGCGGACATTCAAAAATCATAAATTGCGATTTCACGACACACACTTTCAATTCTCCCAGGGGTCGTTTTTATATGTACATTTGTGCTCGATAAGAAATTATTTATCGAGTCGTTCTGATTAGACATTCAAGATTAAAACCATCAACGGAGTCGCTTCATGCTTATAAATCATAGCGACCAATTATTTGTGAAGTTACCTGATGTTTGCTCAAAGTTAAAGCACACGTGATATTTACGAGATCGTGCAAGGTTGTTCGACGGAGTTTCATCCAACTTTAGAAGTTGCTACAGTATTCACGATACTGCCAACAACTGATGATATGGCTGATGCTCAAATTTAAGGTGCAAGTACAAGGACAATCACTGGCGATTAATCTTTCAGCGAACACTAACGGTGACCCGAAAAACATTAACAAAGACTCTTACTGTTCTTCATTGTCTCATATATAAAACAATTCAAGAATGATATCACATTTTTTGTTGATCGATTTCACTCGTGATAAATAATTCAACATTTAAGCGAGCTTTTTTTTGTAATTGAACATTAAGTAGATAATTTACTCTAAAATTTCATTCTATAGCCGAGGTTATCATGAATTATATTCGCGAGGGAGTTATTATTATAAAAAAGTGCTGCTGAAGGTAACATGAAAATGATAAAAAATAATATAGAAAGATGGGAAGGGTAGTAAATCTACCAAGAGATGAATATCATTTTTCTACATCCATAATTTTTAAGTGTCTTATTCATGAACTTATGATTGCAGCGATCTTTTAAACTTAATTTAAACAACTATTTCAAACTTCGTCAGAGAGAGAATTCTCCGAATACGTGATGCGTAAATGAATACTAGTGAATTTCCAATGGAATTAATCGTGTTGATTTAAAACTCTTTTCTTTCTTTATTTTGGCTGTTTTCAAAAAATTGTGATGCATAAAAGTGTTGAATACGAAGTAGGATAAATCAAAGCGAACGTATATATTGGGATGGCATAGTAAAAAAAAAAATTAAATTGAATAAAGGAAATCCAGACTTAGCAGAAAAAAACATTCTCGAGCACATATCAACAATTTCCTCTTAATCCGGTAACGAATCATTCAGTTCGGATCTCTTTTCAAACCAAAATCCACGGTTCCAATTTTTCAAACTCAGTTATATGCGAAATTATAGGTATTCGATACCTCCATTTGCGGACGAGAATGAAGACAATCCCTCGGGCTTAACTCATTTCTTACGCACGTGCAGATCAATTCTTTGTAGAAAATATTTTTCGATCGTTTATGCCAACAAACAAATGAAAATTGTTTCATCTTCCAGTTGGAACGCACAGATTGCATGCTGAAATATCAATTCGATATGTTTCTTGTTCTATATCATGCATTAAAATCATTTAACGTATCGTGGATAAGCGTGATATCATGAAATTATCATCGCATCCCGTTATTGTGTCACGTCTGATATGGACGCGATCTTGCATGGCATCTGACAAAAATGTCCACGTTTGACAATTTGAAACAATTGCTACGATCACTAACGTTCAATTACATGTCACTTATGATGATGCTGTTGAAATGATTTTAACATTAATCATTCGATAATTAATGTTAATTATGTTTCACCGAATTATCAACAAAATCTAATTATCTTAATGGCAAGTTATGAATATTATGTTATAATCGAGGTTATTATCCAACATTAGTTGAAAAATCAAGAGGCACGTATTTTAAATTAGAAGGTTGTTCAAGTATAATTGATTCAATTTTTATATTAACAACATTTTCAAACATTTTTGTTGAATTCAATTTGACTCCAATGTTAATGGCAAACACTGTTTTAGAGCTTGTGCCGATGAAATATAAATGACCATAGAAACAAATATCCATCAAAATTTGCAAATACAGCGTAAGTCATACGTGAAAGGAACGACTACACGAAAGCCCATCGCGTTATCGAATGTTTGATCTAATGGCGGATTTAAATAAGATGCGAGCCATGTTCTTCGATAATGATCGTAGTGTAACAGCATGGCTTTGCTTCGCAGACAATGCTGCAACTGAGAAAAATAATTTTCTATCGCAGCATATAGTAACAGCAAGAGCGATCGACTGGGGGGAATATTTTGGAATGAACGTACACTCACTTGACTGCACATATTGTAGATTTTCACTGTGTATATTTATATGCTACATTGCACATAAACGCGAATTCAATACCAAGTGGTAACCGATATTTGGCAAGATAAAAATTGCTTCTTTATTTCCAAGTAAAATATCGTCCGTTTTGTGAGAAGAGAACACTTGAAGAAAAATTGCCCATTCTTGATGATTATAGCTTCAAGATGAAAAATACGAAATTATAGAAAAGATAAGTACGTATCTTGCATATAATTCGTACTCATATAAATTGATTAAACCTTTTCAGGCAAATGTACAAAGTTAATTGAATGTATAGCTTTTTGAAAGTTTTTTTTTTAGAATTCACAGTAATAAATGTACATACAAAGTTCATGCGGTTGAATCAATATGTAAACGAAATAAACATATTCGAAACTCAAAAACTTCCGAACAGTGTGTTTTTTTAATAAAAGTTTCATGATTGTCTAACAAATTTAACGATGTGTTTACAATGAGTACTGTGCTTGATTTAAATTTTTCTAATTTAACGCACTTTTAACTTATATAATTGAAGTAAATGTTATGTTGTAATAAATAATATAAATTTATCATTTTAAAATAAAAGAATTCAAGACACGGTTGGAGTTATGTCAAGAGCTTTCGTAGTGCAGATCTTTTTTCGTCAAACAAACTCATAAAATATCAAGTTATAAAATGCAAAATCGATCAATATATATATATATATTTCGGTATGCATATTGCAGAGATGTTCCGTTCAAAGTCGCTTGAGTAATAAAATATCAAATAGTTTTTAATTTATTGTCTCATATAACTCTTTTGGGAGAATATTTTCATTAACTTCAAAACAATTTCATTTACCTGTTGTTTTCATGTTGATCTTTCTGAAATTGAATTAATCGAAAACTATAAATAAATTCTACTTTTTTTGTTGATAATTAATAACAACTATGTAAAATTATTAATTCAGACATTTTCAAATTGTTATACACTTTCCCTTTTATATAAACACTCACCAAAAGCGCTATGTACCGTAAGAAGTTAACGCAGAGAATAGTTTGACAAGTATTCCATTGTAATATCATGCTTTACGATCTTGTGTAATTAATAACATAATTGCAAGCTTGTTGTTCGCGAAGTAATGGATACGTATGAGATATGTTTATGTTTTGTAACGAATACAATTCATTTGATTATTAAGCATGCATCAAAATTTTGCAATTCCATCAAATGAGCGCGTTTGAACAATTATGAGATCCTTCATTTTCTAACAAGTATGAAATCGGATGACGATTCGCTCAAATGGTTCACCTCTTGGTAATTCTAGTAACATAGATATGTTATTGACATCAATTTAATTGGTAGGCCAAGTTTAAAAGACAAAAAGCTTTGTTGACAGGAAAACAAATTGGCGAAGGCAAGCGACATGTTATTCAAGTTTTTTGTCATTTCTTTATATACGGTTTTGATATAATTGATCGAAGTAGAAATAAAATTTCACTGGATGTGAAACGTTGCATGCGCGGCACGGTACCTTTTCATAGCGCCACATCAAAATTGCACGAGTAGAAAGGGGTCGCGCGAGTTCACGTGCGAAAGAAACGCACGGATTAAGCGGTTTTTTTTAAATCTCGTTTTTAAGAATATAAGTTGACTCGGAGAGTGTAACATTTGATGGCAAAATCGAACATACCTTTCGTCCGACTTATCCCGAGGCGACTTGTCACGGTTACCGCTGGGGAATAAGAATTGAATTTGGCGGCGTTCTCCGGTGGTTTGTCTCAGAGGCAAACTTTCTTCCCGCAATTGTCTCGAACTAACTTTAGTCTGTGCTATTTGTGCTATAAATTCGTTTTCGTCGTTCAGTCTCTCGTACGTTTCGTCGTTTTAATCTGTAATAATATTCCGACAATTTCATTTTCGCCCGATATTTTAACTACTGATATGGAACTTGAATATTTTCAATTGTGCTTGGAGATTCTACCAAAATGCGCGAATTAAATCCTCAACTTTGACGTAGCTTCATGATCAATGATTTATTTAATCTTTTGTGTTAATAAACGAAATTTTCCAACTTGAATTGAGCCCGTGAGTTCAAATTTGTCTACTTCATTTTAATGAGAATGTAATTAAATCTCGTAAAGTGGATTGTTTTGTTTTATTTTGTTGCTTTTGAAAACAGAGGGTGGATCCTATTGTTTGTTGTCTGATAAATAATCGTTTATTGAAACATCCTGTTAATGTGAAATACTCGTGTTTTAATTAGAATATCTGTAATTGTTCAACGAACGATTTGGATACGATTTTGCAGAAATTCGATACAATCCTTGTATTAAAATTTTGCATTAATAAGTGCTTCGTAAGAATTATAATAATTACGCAAAATGACAAATTGATTTAGGACAAACAGAAATGCTCTCTCACACATAAATTAAATTGCAATTTTCATTTTACTATACAATAACATGAAACCACAAATATATATAATTGGATGATGAAAAATTAAAATTGTTGTGCAATACTTCGTTCAGTGCTATTACTTAGAGCACCTGCTATTCAAATAAAAAATAAAAATACCAAAATGATATTCCACCAATGAAATGAAAGTAAGTGGCACGAAGCAGTACACGAGAGAGTATACTGAGAAATAAAAACGAGAACTAAATAGAAATAAAAATGTATTTGTTGAAATATATCTCAACCAACCTTAATATATATTCGTAATAGTGATGCCATATTTTTGCATTAAATACAGCATTATTTGTATTCTGGAATATTTGATTCAAATAAATGTATGTTTTGGGCAACTATAATCATTGTTATTTTTGCAAAAGCCGTATAAAATATATCTTTCTCAAACAAATCATTTACTTGTAACAGATATTTATTTTGCTGCTACAGCAATACAACTGAATATAATAGTATGTCTGTGTTAGCCATATCTGTACAACTGTCAATATTTCAGATACACATTCTACTTATTACAAGCATAACATATGCCTATACGGCCCAATCTTTTTATTCAGTGTACATGAGAGTACTTGAGAATATTTAATGATTTGATTTGATTGATGGAAAACAATTTTAAATATATTGCAGAGACAATCAATGATTTCATCCAAATTATTTCGATTAGCGGAGATTGCGTAACGCAAAGTTCAATCATGTGTCAATGCACTTGCGCAAACTTTTGCAAAAATTTGAAAAATTCTATTTTCAAAGTAACAAAAAACACACAATTGTCGTAAGATTTTTTTTCTAGGACAATAGGCATCAGAGATTTAGGAGCAACTTATTGAGCACGCTCTCATGTTCCATTTTCGTTTTCACAGTACGAAAAATTGTCGAACACTTTGGGTGTCTTCTAGCGAATTTAGCACGCACACATGAAAATGTTTTACAGTACATACGTTCGTTGTTGAAAGTCGTAACGATGCATGGAAAAAATGAGTTTTAGTTGTAGAAAGAATTCAAGATTGAGCTGGATAAGATGCAAGCTTGTTGCTTTAAATAACAGAAAATAGCGTGACAGCGCATGATGTGGCTTTTAGATTCGGAAAATTCGTTTAATTACTTAAGGTAACATGGAAAGAACGACAAATTAAAAACACGCGAACGAACAATGTCTTTTGGAATGAAAGTATCAGAAAAAAGACGGATGACTTAGTTGAAGCTATTTGTATTGTTGATTCAATAAGATGACAAAAAGGCCGAAAGTTTTTTTTTTTGTGTTTGTGAATTAACATTAGGAGATTACTTCTTTTCCGCGTTCGTGAAAGCTTAAAACCCGATGTGGCAATGCAGATTTTCACAATTCACGGAAACTTTTAGTGCTGCCGTGACCGAATAAAATTCCAGTTGGCACGAAGTTGGCAGGAAGATAATACTTTCACGATTACGCGTTATATGTATGTACGGAAGTAAAACTTTGCGAATCGTTTTGCTACGAATGAGACTTTTGACTCTATATTACACTCAGATAACATTCATTGTCAAGCATTTCGCTTAAATATAATAAATAATCGTGTTGAATCTGTGTTGCTGGCATTTTTCTGCGGACTTCACTAAAACGCCCAATGATTTATGGATGAAAATGCACTTGTGCAAAAGCGTCGTAAAAATCGCGGCTTAGTGAAAATTACGTTTATTTCAGTTAGAAATCGTCAATTGTCTTTACCTAAGAGAGGCACGAAAATCTAATTACCAAGCGAAATGAATTTTTATTTCATGAAAAAAAAGAATCTCTGCTAAAGAGGTTTATTTACTTAGCGAAAAAAATTAATCTTCTGCTTTCAAGCTTGCGGCGAGTAAGAAGAGAACTTGTTCGTTGTGGCAACGAAAGAATGTACGAGATGACTCGTTTGAATTTATATACTCGAGCAAGGCGCGGCTGGCTTGGTTTGCTGGGACGGGATGTGTCTTTGTCATGGTTAGAGATAGAAGAAAATGGAAGAGAAATAGAATGAATAGTATCGCTAAAACTATCTAAAAAAAAACATTCGACTTTTTTTTTTTTGGGCCGTCAGGACTACTTTAAAAGTGCAAATGCACTATTTCTGCAAGACAAAACTTGTATATAGCTTTTCATTCTCTTAGATCAAATTGCTCGACAATTCATAATCTCTATATTGAGAGTTATGAAAAAGTGCGTCAGACGGGGGTATGTTAAATTTATTATCGCTGAGGATTCAGCTAAGAAAGTAATTAAGATTCGAAAACGATCAAAGTTTGTATAAGATTGTAAACGGGAAGCTTTTAATGAAATAGATTAACGAACTTTTTGATTAAAATATTTATGATTGAAGTCATTATGTTAAAATAGGAATTCACGCGAGACAAGCTTACGTGTGAATTTGTCACATAAAATGAATTTTATGTGACAAACAGGTTTGAATTATGTTGCGGAAATATAATATTTTCACATATTCCATTCACGAACGTGTTGCAAATTTCATTTCAGGTGCGTCTTTGACGTTATACACACTGGGACGAGAAAAGTGTATTTCGACGCGATCACGAATCTTTAAAAAATTGGCAGTTTTCCCTGGGGAAGGAGCTAGATATACAACACACAACTGTATACGGATTCATTCGCTGCCGAACATTGCTGCGAACGAGAAGGTGATTTACGGTCATTCAACGTTCCATCAGTTTGATTGCTTCTCCAAGCACACAAATTCTTTTAATTACGTATTTCCTCGACGTCTTTTAATTTACGTACTCTCTCTTGTCCTTCTGTTCGATGAATGTTGTTTCTCATGGAATACGAAAGCTATATGACACTATACAACTGGAAAAACCCTGCCTAACAATAAACTCAAATATTTCAGTGACTGAGAGAAACTAATTCAAGTAACTTTAATTTTTAGATTATGTGAAGTACAAATTTGAAAGATTTTAAAAATTGTTTTCATGAGCAACGATAAATTAAAAAATAGAAGCTTTAAAATAAACTAAAAAGCACTTTCGGTTTTAAGCTAGAAATGAAACAAAAATAATCACATGTACGTTTCCAAGCAGAAAAATACAGTCGTAACTACGTCGGTACAACGTTGGTAAAGTTGTATTGACGTTGTTTGATAACGTCGTGTCAATATTGGGTAAAGTGTGTGATGTGACGTACACGGTTATGTTTGCCAACGTTGAAATTACGTCGGAAGTCTTCGTTGTTGCTGTAATTAAGAAATAAAAGAATGATTTGTTCAAAAACAATTTATATTTTATTGAAATTAATATAGTGGTTTCTTCATGGGCATCATATATTATGAGTTCATGTTAATAACATTAAGTTAATGTTGGTAGAACCGATCCAACGTTGATTCCATCCGCAACAATAGCTAACTGGTTTGGTTCAACATCTTTTATACAGTTGACCAAATGTTGGAACAACAGCGTCATTTGTAGACGCGGAACCAAAGTTGATACTACAATTAACATTACATGGGCATCACGTCATTCACCAATGTCGCCAGCTAACGCTGGGCCAACGTTGTATCGATTGTTGGCGTAATGTAAACTATTTCTGCATGAACTTACGAAAATGGTCATTTTCATAGTTTTACTTCCATAACATTTTCTTTCGTCCGTTCTTTCTTGAGTCTTACCATTTTTCGTTTTGAATCAATTTGAACAAAATAATATTTAATATAATTGTTATATTAAGCTCGAGCAAAAAACAAAAATCTAAAAATTCTCAATATAAAAAAAATGTATATTATGATAAAAAAAGCGACACCAGCGCCGTCTCGCGTTGGTGTTGCAAGAGTTTTTGGATCTAGAATGTACAGTCACAACGAAAATGTTGCTTGATTTTTTATTGTTTATGTGGGGTGGTTCGCCATCAATTGAGACTCTGTTTATTTTGTTACTCGTCACCGTTTCTGATTTTGTTTCAATAACTTGTTTTTCTCTGTCTGCAATAATCTGAGCCTATCCCCGTGATGCATCACGTTACAAAATATATATATTTTTTTTATTTTGATGTTTTCGAACAGTTTTTAATAGCTATTTCACATCGATAGCGGTTGTAAATATGTAAACCAATGCATTCTTTTTGCATCCATTATTTTGGATTGTAATTATAATGTACATCTGAATTTTTATGTTTCAAGTTTTTAAGGCGATGAATCATGGTCGGTATTTACGAAAAACACTATAAGATCCTATGCCAAAATTAACAATTAAATATTACATAATATATATCTAACGATTTTATGCAATTATATGAATCGTTATAATTTTTGCAATTATGAATCTGCAATGATATAATCCTTGCAATTACAAAAAACGTGACATTATTGCGCTTTTTATAAACTCCGACCCTTATTTATTGCTTTATCATATCATCTTGAATTTTAATAAGAATTATTTCTCATGTTACAAGATTTTTGTATTGAACTTAACCTATTTTTTATCCTGATATAAGTAGAATTAGCAAGGTTAATTTCGAAATGTGTCAGCAGATAATAACAACATGGCAGGAAAGGTGGAATAACTTAGACACAGGCAGGACATGAACTTAAATACGTCAGTGCGCGCTTCCGTTTCGATTCCCGATTTTCCTAACGATCCTACAAAATGTCAAATGTCAAATTTTTGCGACCCGTCGAATTTCAAATTTCGAATGTAATCAAACCGGCCTGTCATAATATGGATGGATTCAATTTTTTTCTTGTAATTTTCTTGTAAAATTTGAAATTATTTTTTCACAGATGACATCAGACTCAGCATTACAATTCTGGAGGAAAATAGAACATGAATTGAATGTCTCAGTTCCGTTTCACATAAAATTTATATTCAAATTGCAATCAATTGACAGCCCAGAAATCATTACCAAATTAAATGCAAGTGAAACTTTACTGAAATCGGATATTTACGACTGTAAAATTCCTGCGGGTGCTGATCGGAATTTATATTATGGAAAATTTTTTGAAAGATTTTTCCATTTTTCCAAAAACGATATGCTGTTGCTAACTGAAATGCAAATTCTAATAATAGCGAAAGATCCTAAATTTTGGAGAACAGAAGAAGTCCTCAAAGAAGAAAATCCTTTTAAAAAACGGAACCTGAATCGTTGAATCGAAATCGTTGGGAATCTTTAACGTTCCTGAAGGTGTTTTGCGAGTAAACCAGGTACAACAATATTTGTAAACTAGAAATTTGCCGAAAGCGGTATGGCTTTGCGAAGATCTCACTAGTATCTTGGGTAGAATCCAATATGATTCAAAAACTAATGAAATTACTGGACTCAAAAACCAGTAAGTGGATTATTGTATTTTATATGTACTTCTTAACGTAATATATCACGGGGATAGGCTACCACGCACTCAGATTATTGCAGACAGAGAAAAACTAGTTATTGAAACAAAACCAGAAACGGTGACGAATAACAAAATAAACAAAGTCTCAACTGATGGCGAACTACCCCACGTAAATAAAACAAATCAAGCAACATTTTCGTTGTGACTGTACATTCTAGATCCAAAAACTCCTTTCATCCAAAGACCCTCTTACGCAACTCACCACGCGGATTGTGTCGCGAGAAGGCGCTGGAGTCGTTATTTTGATCATAAATTATACATTTTTTGACATTTTGAGATTTTCTAGATTTTTGACATTTCAGATAATTAATTGCAATATTAAAAAAAAAAGAAAATTAATTACGAGTCTAAAGGCTTGTAGTTTGAAATGAGAATTGTACTCAAAATGGTTGAATGCTTAAAACGTATGGCACTTTTTTGGCTCAATGTAAACTATTATACTTTTTTGAAAATAGTTTATGTTCCATGATTGGTTAATAAAATCACGGCTTAATACATATACGAAGTGACCCATTGTAAATTACCATATTGAATATCTAAGAAACTAAGAACTCTAGGCAAAACAAAATGACATTATTCAATTTCACCAAGACGGCGCTGCGATCATTGAGTTTGTAAGAACTTTTGAAATGGGACATATGAAAAGAAATGATGCGATAATTTTTATCCTGTGACCGGACTATCAAAACAGTAATATTCCAATGTAAATTATATTTTAAGCACAGGTTTATAAAATTTTAATTTAATATTTGGAAATCCTATTTTATTTTATGAATTTCGGTTTTGAAATTCAGTTTTTTATTTTGAAAAAACTGATAAAATTGAAACGTGATGAAATGTCGAAACTTGCCTCCTGTGCGCTATTACTTTCACCCCCTCCCCCCTCGCACGCGATCACGGTAGGCCCTGAGCTGTAGTGCTTAATAAAGATGGGCAACTTAGAGCACCTAAAAGCTTGGAACGATCATTCGCGCACATCTATAAAAATTGCTAGTCGAATAGTAGAATGTGGTGTGAACGTGACAAAATTCATGATTTTAATTGTATTTTTTGACGCACTTTTTATAAAAATTGTTGGGCGAATAATAAAATTTCTTATATTATGAAATTTCTACTTCTTAAGAAATATGTAGAAATCAGTTCCGTCACAAGATCCCACGGTATCCTAGTAAAAAATATTCCATCATTTTTTTCCGCGTACCCTGTATATTTGTTTAAGTTATTTAAAAAAAATTCCATTGAAATTGAGTAAATCAGATTTTATCTATTCGATCAGGTCCCCTTAATTAAAAAAGTTTTTAATAAACTTCTTTTAGCTTTCATATTCACGAATAAAAATATTACACGATATTTTATTGAAAAATTTTCTGGAAAATTGTTCAACTGCGTTCTGTACAATCAAAGTTAAATTGATGGTCAGTAAATTGATTAATTTTCTTAACAATTAATAATAAAATTAAAAACGAGTAGAATTAAAAAATTTCAAAAGTTCAACAGAAAATTGAATGTCAAGATAGGACAAAATTCATTTTGTTCGAGAATGCGCGTTGCATATCTGAAATTTTCATTTCTCACTGAAGCGAAGGATAATGTTTGACGTAATTTTTTCCCCATCGGCGATGGTTTGACAAACACTGATTACCGTACGGGGCACCCGGGCGCAGATAAGCGTGGTTAGTCAATTTCCTTTATCAGTCTGAATTGCAGTCGTTATCAGACGAAAAGAATTTCGACGGCCAAGAATTGTACGGGTGTGAGTCGGATTTTGCTTCTTAATGCTCTTTTCTCAACTGCTTCGAGAAAATTCATTACGACAGAACGACTTTCTCGGTAATCCTGTGTATATTCAGTGTGCTCGCATCGGCAAAGTTGTATAATCATTTGCATATAGAAGAAAAATAACAAACATAAACGATAAAATATAGCTTCCGACTATAATAAAAAAAAAATCAGGAATAAGAAAAATATAAATTCAAAATTGGCTTCGGCACGATGTGTTATTTTTCATTGCAACAATTTTGTTATTATCTAACTTTGTATGACAATGTTCAACTTTCAATACAAAGTTTCAGGAAGTCTTTTCATTCAGAAAATCATGTGAATTTTCACACCAACAGTGTAATTGAAAAAATAAACCAGAACAGAATAATTTTAAGAATCATATACGAAGAGACTCTAAGTGAATTTTCGTAATTCATTGCTCGACTGCCTAGGGTACATAGTTTTAGAGCGCTGTAGCGGATTTAATTAAATTACGTTTCATGCGCAGGTATTACGTACCTTAGAATTAAATGTTTCGTAAAGCTAATCGCCCGTCCAAAGTTGCCATTCGCACGTACAGTGAAAATTCGAAGCTCTATTTTTTAGTACTCACAAGAGCTAGGCAGCAAAAAAGAATCTATCGAAAAAAATTCGCACTATCTTTTGTGGAAAAAAATATACGCATGTTTAAACAAATTGTGCTTGCTTGTTAAACAAAGAGATCAAAAAATCGACTAACAAGAAACAACAAACTTATTTGCCTTTGAAATAAAAGTGTAAGAAAGAGATATTTGAGTAAATGCAAAATTTAGTATATAATTTGCGTCTGAAGTTGAAATTAATTCTCTGTTATGAAGAGTTGTATCTTTTCTTTTAAACTTATAACCCCACGCAATGTAGAAAATGAAGAAGCGTTTATTCATGTAATTTTATTCGGTAAAACTTGTTCACAGAGTTTACTTAAGATCATAATGTACTCATAATGTACCCTCATTTCTGATAATCATAACATTCTGATAAACGTTGCATAAAATTATTAGCTTCTGCAAATTCTTTTAAATCTCATATGAGAATGAAGAAAGTGTTATCGATATATGCGTTATTGGAGAAAACGTAACAAGGATGATATTATACATAATAACATCAAACCAATTTGCATAATAACGCAAGCATTTCATTTCATTTCGAGCAATAAAAGTTAAATTCAATTATGTTTGATTAACGTGATTTTACTTCTTCGTTTTATTATAATTATGAAAGAAATTTTTCTGCAACGGACGAAAAAAAATCATAATAAATTTAATGATTGACTCAAGAATCATATAGGACTTGACGTCGAAAAGCTTCATTAGTTTGGAGTGATCTTGAGCTGAACAGAATCTTATTTATAGCGTCCCTCGGCGTGACTAAGGCGGTGTAACGACACTGTAGCAGCTGAGACGACGTGTCAGGTTGTTTAATAATATTCCTACAAGTTTTGAACCCAATCAAAATCCAATTAGACAAATTGTTATATAACAGAGGGAAAAAGTGAAAAAGCTAATCTGCAAAGAGGAGAGAATGCAAGGAAAAAAATTGGAATTCGCGTGAAATCGTCATATTTTATGCGTAGCAGTCTTGAGTATCGAAGGAGCGATATTGTTCGGTCCTTTTCGAAACACGCGGCGCCTAACGACCCTTGCATTGCAATTTGTAGTTTTTCATCTGTGCAAATGAATCGTAAAACGAGCGAGCGATCCGCGCGCAAACAAAAAGGCGCCGCATCGCTTACGCGATGTATACTTTGGCACGTAGTAATCGGGACTCTCGAGCAAATATCGATGAAACGGGAAAGGTTTCATCGCTATTTGTCGCGCGCTACGGGCGATTGGCTTTTATTTTATGTCGAAAAACGGTCGTAACTCGAGCTGGCGCGTCGTCAAGGAGAAATCGAGAGTTGCGCGTCGCGAGCTTTTCAACTGAATGACTGCAGCGATTTGTCCTTTCTTTTTCCCGTTTTCTTGAGCTCGGTAACTCTATCAAATCGCTTTTCGTATGGATGGAAAAGCTACCCCCGGCCGACGAAGACTGACTGCACCGTTTTAATTTGCAAATAAATAAACAATAAGAAACTTATATATATCATTTAAACAATATATATATATATATATGTGTGTGTGTGTGTGTATATATATTTCCATACTGAATAACTATTCCTTTGCTAGTGGTTCAAACATTCAAAAAACTTTATGGAAACAGCTGCGCGCGGGCGCCCACTCATTCGGAAGCAACAAAATATGAAAGCACGTGCGCCCTTTTAGACACAATAGACTTTTGTACCAAGCGCATGGAAATTCGATGAGAGCGATGCAAATAACTTTATAAAGTCATATCCGACGAGACGGGGAATAAACAAAGTTTGCCTCGCACGACGTTTTCGATGCGGATTACGCGACTATCGCGTATCAAAACGTCGAACTTTTCACGAATAGTTTTTCAGTTCCGCATGCATTATCGTGTTTTGTGTTTTGCATTTCTACCCGCGAGTTTCTCGCGTCCTCGTATTGTTATAACTGCAATCGCGATTCAGGTTTACTCACAAAATATACTTGTTTTCCACATTTCATCAACTTACCTATTACTTTTTACGGTCTCGATAAATTTGTTATGAATTTCGATAATGCATATCCATTTATCGACTGGAATCTGAAAAATAAAAGAATTTAATCAAATTAATTAATAAAACTTTCATTTAATTAATCCATTAATTAAAAGAAAGATTAAATTCATCAATCATTCAAAAATCCCCTTTAAGTAATTTTGATCAAAAATTCATACGAAAATTATTTAAGCAGTACAAGTAAAAGTATATTCAATGACACAGGCCTTTCCGCCATGGGTCTGTAACCGCATAGTCATTAATAAATATTTACTGTAAAATTTTTACAAGGACTTTCGAGCAACGAAATATATATAAATCCTCATGTAAAGAGAATGCATGGTAATAACGTTTTGTGTTATTGTTTACAGTCGAGAAGTTTTTATACGTTGGTAAGGTAATGCAATCCAAGCATTTTGACAAAATTTTCAACCAACTCTCCGCAACGCGTTAATGAGAGCGCCTATCGTTACAATTCAGAATTACGGATGCGGATTTCAGTGACAAAGCGTTAACGTTCACCTTGTTTTTCCACATTAATGCTGAAACAAAGGTATTAATAAACTCAACACGAAATGCTAGCTAGGGAGCTTTTTCAAAACTCTAACTTTGTTGCGTACATCTTCATTTGTACGCACAAATTCGCAAAACATCTCTGCGAAAAATTTTATTTTATGCCTGTTGAATGAGTCTACTTCAAATTATTAACATTATTATGTACAGACATGCGATGCACACGAAACAGTGCTAAAGGCGTAAAAATGGCTTACAAATTTGTTCGGGCTATTGCTTATCGACAGTGACCTATTGTGTTCGTAATAATATGAACCGGCGTTCCAAAGCTGCTTCTAACGATCGCTGATTGTCTAGGTGTGCCTATATCCTCTGCCATTAAATTACTTATTGTCTGTGTTAAATCGTGATCGACGCACATCAGAAATTACGAAATTTTTTAATGAGATTCTTTTATGTTTTATTCTGAATCTCAGTTTAACTTGAAAATATTCTACCATGCAAGGACAATAATTGCATTTAAAAAGTAACATAAATATTTGTGATATTAATTGCTAAAATATCTCTCTCTCTCTCTCTCAAGTATACTTTGAATATTTTCATTGACACACTATTTTTGTGCTTGTAAATTTCAATTCATTTGTTACAATCATTCTTTTAATTGAACAAACAATTTTGTCTGCACTTTTTTAAAACTGGTACAGATTTTTTGGTCTCGATGTAGTCCTCGATTGGTTTAGTAGACACAAATTTTGAAATTGGAATCAACTGTATATGACCGAATCTTGATCAACTCGAATAACGCATTCACGTGAAGCAGTCAGATGTAAACATTCTGTTCTTGATTGCACCTCGTGACAAACACAATCTCAATCGTGATGGGCTCAGATAATGGTAACGGCCGGAAATTGCATTCACCCGTGCATTTTCTGCTGGTGCATAATCTTTCCTGCCATGATTTATCACGCCCAAGATGTTTTTTGACCGATTTTCTTCATTGAGCTCGTTGTCGGAGCTAACGGTGTCGATCCGTGTGTCACCGGACGGATATCAATTATCAACACAATAGTCCGCATTTACGGTTCAATTAAACATCATAATGCAAAATGATGTGAAAAATGTTTGCGCGTTCAAAATCATAGTTAATGGACGCTTTTAGAAATTTAAGACGAGGTGAAAATGTTCGCGCATTAATCAATTTTTTTCCCTCTCATTTCACCCAGACAGTTTTTCTTTTTTAAGGAAATTGAAACATTTTTCAGACAATCGCATTATAAAAAAAATTAATTTAGCTTTACTGGGAGTATTTTAAAATTATTCTGCACACATTCCGAGGATCGATCGTTCGAAAGTCAGATCATATATATATATATACGTTATAATACAAATAAAGTATAGCACAGCCTCCGTGACCGAAATTTGTGAACTATATATTTTACTTAAAGTGGAAATATATATATAGGTATAAGTACACAAAGGTTTTATGTTTCATAACATCAACAATGGATAATGGTTAATCTTCACATGCTTAGAGGACTCGGTTGGCTCTGAAACCATCGTCTTTGATATCGATATTCTGTTAAAAAGGTGGGTTCGAGGTTGCGCTGCACAAATGTACGACCTTTAGATTACTCGGGATCAAACGTAAAATTTTCAAAATAATTCAAAATCACTTGATGAATATTCTATAACGGAGCTTGTGATTTGCATCTACCCCGATCCCAACGTGATTGAACGCAAAATTCGTCAGGTGGAATAGCAGAGGCAGAGTTTACGATTTCAGGTTTTTTATACCGCTAACCATCATGAGCATATAAATCAATGTGTATATCCAAAAGTTGTAGATCGTATCTCCCGACTTTTCACAAAGTTGGTATTTATTTTCAAGTCGGAAAACGACCATCGGCTGAATAAATTAACGGCTATTTTGTACTATCGCAAAACAAGCATGAATGAGTAATTGGCATAAACAGTGACGCAACGGCGTCATCTTTCAGCGAAAGAAAAAACGACCTGAAAGCCGGAATGAAAAGCCAACGGCGGATTAACAAAAGTGAAGATAGACGCGCTGCGCCGAGATCGGTGTGGCTAATTCTATATTGCGAGCGTCGACCAATCCGCAGAGAGATCGAGCAAATAAAAACGTTTAAATCGAGCGTTGATTTTCTCGAGCATAAATTTTAGTAGACAACACTGCGCTGGGGGGTTTTTTTTTAATAAAAGCCGCGCCACGGTGTGACATTCTGTCTAATGAAATATAGCATTGCAGCATTGTACATACGATTATTCGTTGCGTAGATGTGTGCAATTTGTTAGGTGTTCTTGCGTTTACCGTTGTTTACAACGTGTGCACTCTAATGTGCCTTGAACCGAGAAAAAGTTGAAACGCGCCGATTCAATGCACGTATTAAAGTAACCGAGCGATGCATGCTACGAAAATAATAGCCTCTACACTCGCGTGTTTTCGACTTTAAATATAAAAATATGGTCAACAAAACACACTGTGTTCGTGTTGAATTTGAGGTTTCGAGGGACAAATAATAAAAAACGGAGTTGATGGGTCTGGCGAAAACGAAATGTAAATGATTACTTCAAAATGATTTATATTTGAAATTTGTGTGAAATAATTGGCGTTTTATTAGATAAATTTAAATGAAAAATTCAAGGTAGAATAAATACGTTGCTTTAATGATGTTCTTTTAAATCTAATTCATTGTACGTTTTCAAGAGTGTTTAATTCATAATTTATTTATACATAATGTTTTAATATTTTAAGAAGATTAGATTATCCCTGCTTAAAAATTTCTTGAATAAATAGCTTACGACTGAAATGCAATGTTTTAAACGAGCAAAATTTTTATATAAGTGATTATCCATGTTGCACAATATTTTTATCGATGCACGCTTACATAATCTAACCAGTTCATTATTCAGTATTCTATGTTTTAAAATTACTGTTTAGCTATAGTACGATATCTATAACAATTTATAACTTAATTTAATTGCATTAAACACCTGAAAAATTTAACTGGCCCGTTTTATCGTCCGAAAAGTAAACATTCAACTTTTTGACAAAAAATTGTTTCAACCATTTAATAATAATTAATAATTAATCATTAATCATTAATAATTAAATGATTTACTGTCAGAATAACACTTTACGTCACTGAAAACAAATTTTTATACGGAAAGTAATCGATTATATATATATATCCATTTAAAAATATAATATAAAAAGTCGTAGCAAGTTTATACAGTGAAAGTTTCAAAGAGAAAGATGTGCAGATATAAAAGATATACGAGAAATATACGAGGTTTACCTTCATTATGATATATTGAGAAAAATTGCACATAACAATGTATTATGCTGATGAAATTTGACATGCTAACGTTGTATCTTCATTTAGTAGATGGTTATGTCAAACTTATATTGACGTACATAACGGAATTGAAAAAAAAATTCATTTCAAAATTACCATCGCTCAAAATGGGCCGTGTGTTTAGCTAAACGTATGGATTTTCGATTGAACGTTATTGGAGAATATGTGATATCAGACTGAACCTCTGCTCATATTTTGTTGATCAAAATTCAATAATATAAGTGATGTTTATATCTTCTGTAAACACTTTCAAACTCTCTACTTTATGAGAGATTTGCACAAACCGTAGATTTAATGGGAATCGACATGATTACAGTTTTACATAGACTATAACAATGGGCTAAAATAGAAAGCAAAAATATATTTCAATTCTATGAAATTTCCGCAAAATTTCTGCAAATTTTGATTCAGATTAATTAAGTATCAGATACACATATATTATTATTCAACAAATAATAAAACACTGTTCTACGAAATATTGATTTTTCCAAAATACAATTGAAAATGAAATGTTTCATTAAAACATTAATTATGCATATTGTGAATCCAAGATGTTCGTCAGCAAATTAACATTCTCATTTTAGGGGTGTGACAAAATGAAAGTTGCCAGAAAAAGCGTTTTCGTTAAATACCGTAAAAATATACCGTTGTTATAATCATGCTCGAAAGAATATAAAAAAAATGCGGTGAAACCGTTGATGGAAAAAAATATTCGCCAATTATTTCATGTAAGAAAATAACTACTTTTGCGAGCTTCGGAGTTACTTTGAACAAAAGTGGAGGAAACCAAACCTCTACTTAATTTGAACTTTGCACAAGGAAACAAGCAAAACGTTATTTTTAACCGGAGTTTTGAAGTTACGTTTATAGAAAACTGCACAAAACAAAATTAAAGATAGAAAGAATTACATAATTATATAGCTTTAATCAGACGATCAAAGTAGTGCATTTATATTAAATGAGCAGCAGATGTCTTCGTTAATTGCTCTAAAACTTTGAGATTAGGTTTTTGAATTTTCTCGTTAAGTCATGTAAAATTCGCACAATGTCAAAGTCACAGTTGCAAAAATGGAAAATTACAAGACTAATATTTTGGATATCCGATATTTATGGCTCCATGAAGGGGATCGGAAACCGTTCAAAAAACCAAAAATCATTATTGAAAATATCATTTTTCAATTTCCTGTTATTTTCTGATGCAATATTGAGAAAAACTTTGAAAGGTTTCAAATGACTCGTTCTGAAAATTTTTCTCGAATTCGAATGTTCTTGCATTGATAGAAACATCAAAATTGAAATAATATACATTAAAAGCACTTTGATAAAAAATCTTATCTTTTTATTTCAAAAAAATGAAGCTCGAGTGAGATGATATTGAAATGGTAAAAGAAAAGAGACTGGCACTTGTGACGTGACATCAAAAGCTCTTCAATTGCGCGACGTTTACAAGTAAAATCCAATGAAAACCGAAGAAGAATTGGGCACGCGCGAACTCGGACTCGACGTCGTTTTGCATGCATCACATTCATTATACGGTAAATAAAAAGACCTTGGTCGTTACACCCGAACCGCGAACACACTGTATAATTCAGCGTATTGCTGAAACATGTATGCGTGATTTCAAAGCCAATTTTTCCCGGAGAACAAACCGCAACATATTCGCAAACGCAACGGTTGATTTCCAGCTGGTCTTTGCAAGGATGATAGCAGCTAAAAGTTTCTTTTACAGTACATGCAGCAGCTTCTTCTACATTTGCTGAGCGTGAAATTAAATTTTATATTCTCGACTATTGTGTGTTTTAGACGCATCTCCGACGTTTTCTTCCATCTATGATTTTCCTCTGTAACAGAATCTTTTCAGCGCTCTTCTTTTCCCTGAAGTAAGCGTGTTAAGTAGGAACTTTCGCGAAACCATCTCATCGGAATTTTTCTTACCTTAAAACTCCAACGAAATATAAAAAAAAAGATTCCTTCAGATATTATAAAATGTCTAAGAAATTTTTACATTATGAAAAAAGTCATATATGACTGCACGCGTGAATGCTTTGTGGAACATAAATATACCCTGTAAAAAGGATAGTGAACATCATTATTTTCACATTTTTTATTAACTAAATGTTTTTTGACGTTTGCATGAAACGATGACAAATATTTCAGTATTATCGTATTTTCATACTAATAATAATTGCTGTGACCCTTGTGCTTATTATAACCGTGCAATATTTGTAAGTTGACCTGCAAGTTTGTACACGGCTCGAGTTTGAACTTATGAGATGCAGCCCTGTAATAAGACAGAAAGTTGTTTGATAAATAAAGGGCATCACGTACCTTAGAAAGTATTCTTTTACATTTAAAAATTGTTTTGCAACTTTTCTCTCTCTTTGTCATCGAATATTATTTTTTCATTAAGATGCTTTGCTACATCGTAAATTGTAGAATAATAATAAAACAAAAATATGAGCAAGTATGAAAAATGATATGTAACAAGTTTTTCTTGTGAACGATATTAATTTTTGTTTTCAAAAGCAATAGACCGTGTTTGAATATTGATGATTTCTGCATTTTAATCGATTATCATAAAATGATATGATATTTGTGTTTTGTTTCACAAAAAATGGTTTCATATTTCACGTTCATATCGTTCCGTGAATTTTACGTTATGATGTTACCTACGAGCGTATTATTGGAAAATGCACCATGAATGGTTATACTTTCGGACGAAGTGGCGATACCAGATACTGCAGTAATTTTGGGTTAGCTAAACCGCATAGTTCAATCAGTAGAAGCTCTCAAAATGCCTTGTGTTCTTGAAAATTGTTTTAAAGAAACTACTCTGCTTGCTGAAAAAAAAAAATTCTCAGTTGCAATAGTGACGATAATTCTAGGAATGGATCTAAGATTAAAATGGATTCTAGGCTAATGCAGTTAAAACGAGTCAAATTAATTGTGAAATAATGACAATCTTGAACAAATTGAAATAATAACCCTATGATTCAAGATTGATTGATCAACTACCAAAGATAAAATTGAAGATAATACAAAAAACGCATTGGGTCGAAGAATTTTTCACGAAACACGATGCTCAACTTCTCAAATCACGTCTCGAGTTGGAATTCAATGGGTTTCACCATTTCATATCCTGTAACCGGCTCTTCATTTTTGTTTCGAAGGCATGCAGTTTGAACAGATGAAAATAAATTGTCAAAGTTCATCGTCAATTGAAAGTTCAGTAGTACAAACTAGATGCAGTCAGGCGAAGTTTTCGATTGTACTTTCAAAACAATGCGTCAGTGTAAGAGAGCAAAAAATTGATCATTGAGTATATAATTCAGCACGGTCTTTTGACTTTATATTGTTAATTTTTCTGCACATCACGAAATTTTATTATTACAACCTTATTTCTCGAATCTTTTCACTAGTTCTGTCACAGGGACACTATCAGAGACACTGCCATATTTTACATATTCAACTTTTAATTCCACTATTGTCCTTGCTTTGGACCTTAGGATTTCCCACTGTAAAGTAGTATTCAATTATATTTTTATTTTAAATAAAAAATAAAACAAATAGTGGCGTTAAATTTTCATAATCAAATTTTCATTAAAAAAATTTTTATGACAATTTTTTATTTATTGCATTCATAAATACATTTTTTAATATTAAATTATTTAAAATTTGTTCTATTATATTTTGTTTCTGTGAAATCTCTCCCCGCCTTGTAGGGGTCAATAAGTTATAACGCTCGCAGTTATAACGCGTAACTTTTTTTTTATTTCTTTATAACATGGCGGTATTTTTAGCCAACTTGAAAAAGACAAGTAAAGCTTTGATCAGCGGATTATATGTATAGATTTGATACTAATTAATGAGAAATCTCCGAGTACAGACGTCATTTCTGGTAGAAAGCGATGTTTCATTATATTAACATTGCCACAGGCATTGGTATCTTTGGAGCACGGTAGCTATATTCACGTAAGCTTGGTAGTTCTGACTAATCGGCGTCCTGAAAATCACTTGCAATGACATAGAATGGCTTCAATTTATTTATCTTAATTCACAGTATTATTATCACATTAAAATCGAAACATACTTCACAAATCTGTTGTTTTTGTAATGAAAAACTTGTTGCACAGTCCAACAATTGGGTCAAGAGTGTTGTGTTTCTACTTATAAATAGATACAACAATTATTCAATTTCAATCATTCTTATTGTTCCTGAGAACTATGTATAAAAATAATTAATGATATTGATATATGAAGTAATTTGTATGCGAATTGATTGATAAAACATGAAAGTCAGATTAATCTCGTTCGATTTCGTTTTACATCACATCGAAGATATTTATAAGGAGACGACGAGAGCGAATCTATATATATATATAAGTTTCGGCCGAGGACTTGGAAAACGTATAAACAGCTCATAATACGATTCACGTGTTCCGTTCATCGCGTCACGTATAATACCAATTTCAAGATTCACGGGTTTGGAGGCCTTCACCATGGCGACTACAGTGAATGGCGCACGTGAGAATAGGGTGCACGCACTTCTGCTGCGAGTTATGCAGATAACGCCAACTCACGTATTGCTTTTATACGTGTCTCCACTGTGACGTCGCCTGCGGCTGGCGTCCAGCCTCATTCGGACTTAGCTCGACTTAAGCCATTTTGCCCGACATAACGTGCTCACACTTATTAGGCTGTGGTTTACGCACACGCATCCAACCAAATGAACCATTCAACCGGCAACTCTCATAATTTACGCTTTACGCGCACAGATCCTACGGAGGAATTCATGTTAATTCGCTTAGAATGAAGACATATAGTCGCGAGGTAATTCCCAATGTTTCATGGCTCTATGCTAATGATGAATTCCTAATATATTTCATTGTAAATTTATCATTATATTACAATTCTTTTTTGCATTACAAATTAAACGGAATTTTTTATTTGACGATTCGGACTCTGACATAAACTCAAATATACTATTGGCACAAAAGTTGAAACCAATTCTCGAAGGAAACTTTAATGCAAACAATATTTTGCCTAATCCACCTCCACACGGCAATAAAATTATGCATATCGTGAAAACTTATCTGCCGGTGATGTTGCACTGGGGATTTTTTTTAATCTTCCACGAGTTTGCTGTATTGATTTAACATAAAAGTCTGACAAAAAAGTTCACACAGGTGTCCAAGTTTTTTTTTTGTCATGCAAAATCCTAGAAATTTTTTTACTGCAGAGTGGAAGATTGAAAAATTTGGCTCCTGAAGTGGAATATCGTACGAATTATTGAGCACGACTAAATTTTCAACAAGTGGACGTTATGTATGAAAACTGGCAGTAATAAACATTTTTTCAAAAAGTTATTGCTTTTGAGTTATACAGTCAGAGGCTATATCCTCTCTGGAATGCATACATCTAGTATGAAATGCAGTACTAAGTACTTCTTTACTCCATACAATAGAGAATGTACCAGGAAGTACTAGAATTATGATAGTCGAGAGAATTGTTAGAATTATTATACAAGGATAGAAAAACCGCATCAAAATTTATTATGATCATTTTAAATTGCGTGCCATAACCTCAAAGCAAAAATTTCGTACGAATTACAGTAGTCTTTATTATCGTTACAAAAAATATTTTACTCAATGTTGGCTAAATTTTATTATGTTTATTGTAAATTTTCATAGAAAATATACCGTCTGGTCTTCTTTCAGAATCATAGTAAACGTTGATGCTGCTTTTCTATCAGTGTAAGCAAATTTCTTGATCAAAAGATTTTAATTTTAATAAAGTACATTTTGTTTTATTATATGCAATAAAGCCAAATTTGAAGACAGAAATATATATTATTTTATATGTTTTCAAACATTGCATGGCTTGTATACCTATATCTCTGTTTTATGCCGATTTTCAAATTAAATGTCTCCATTAATGGAAGTTCTAACACATTTATAATTCAAAACTTAAAAAAATAACAATAAGGTTTAAATTTCATTCTGACATTTTTCACTTATCGCTAGAACCACCTTAAATCGCAATCAGTAAAGCAAAAAGATAAATTGAGCGAACATGAAGGTCGAAATAAAATTTGATTAAATGGCTCGCTGTTTTGTAAACACACGGGATCGAAGCGATATTAAATGAGGAAAATGCTGATGAAATGAAGATCAAAAAAATTCAATGAAATTGGAAGCTCGACAACTTGCTGTTTGATTCGATGAATGGTAATCGGAAAGCATTTGAGAGTCATGTGTGCCAAGTGAATATTCAAAAACAATCGATTATATTGTTTGTGTTTAAAAATTGATTAAATTTTTCTTTTTTTTTTTTTTAATAAAAATTGTTTGAAAATCGTTTTCCTTTTTGGTTTTGTGTTTGCAAAAATTTTTTTTGTTTATTCATATGATTTTCAGATGACACGGATAACGAATAAACAAGTCGCTGCAAAGTAAATCAACATTCATTTTTATATTAAAATATTCGCAAAAAAATTAATTCCATCGAGGTCGAAATTCGGCTATTATTTCGATCTCTTATCTAAGATGCTCCCAGGTAGTGGGGCTTATCACACGAGGAGCGCCTTCACTTCACGAAAATTCGGTTCGACTGGACACTGTACTTTTCGTACTCAACCACTTTATTTCTTTTTTCTTTGCTTTCCCGCTTACGCTCATGCCGCTTTTTGTATTGTTTCTCCCGCTTATAATTACTTAACTTAGTGTTTCGTAAGTTAACTAAATTGCTTATTGAATTATGCGCGCGCTGCGATTTATCTTTGAATTGATTTTTCTGCATTTTTTTCGACTCATTTAGCAGCATGGCGCTAATTCCGCTACGACCACGTGCCATTTTTCTGTATTTTTGGATTTTCAGCACAAGGATACACAAAAGGTTGGTACAGGTGCAGGTCCAATTTTTCTGTTAAGCCCTTTAACCTCTTCCTAAAATTGGCTCACTCGAACAGTGGTCAATTCCCTTCAAAATTTTCTATGTCTCGCTGAAACAGCAGTCATAAAAAATTTTCCCTTCGCCATGTGCGTTGTACCATCTTCAGCGAGCACCTTTTTTCTTATTTTGTTTAACTGAGATTGCTCAACTTTTCTCTTCGTAACGTGTTTATTACGAGGCATTAAGTTAGTTTTCAATTTTCATATACTTGGTATTTTGTTTTGTGCTTATATCTTGCTTGATTTGAGAATGATATAAAAATTAGAATATAGTCTGAATTATTAGAATACAAACCTTTTGGCACATATTTGTTTGCTTATTGATATACCACTCTCATCATTACAAGGAATTCAAATATACAAGGTAAGGAGGAGATTTCACTAAACTAACAAAAAAAAATCAGTTTGCACGAGTGGTTTTTTATTAAAAGGCGAAGATAATGAAAGCTCTTGACTGTTAACAACAATTACATAAAGTAATTTTAAGCAATTTTTATAAAAGCAGGTCAGCGAAAATGAACCTCTCTTCACATCCTTAAAACTTCTGAAAAAAATTGTATCCATCAGAGATCGTTAAGCTGAAAATTACGTTCTATGACTCAATTCAAGTATACCTATGAAGGCTAACTTTAATGATTTAAATAATCGTTATTATTCACAGTTTTCATACTCAATTATCTTCGTTGAGGTATATATATATATATATATATATCTCACACTTTGTAACATCGTTTTAAACAACATAAATTGAAGTATGAAGTATCTAGTATCTACTTTCTTTTTAGTGTTCAGATTCAGAATTTGTTGAGTTGTCATAAGCATGATGCATCTGAAAAAAATTGTAATGTAATCAAAATAAAAGATCAATCTTAGTTCTAATTGCCATTATCTATGAAGAAAAAAGGATCTTTCTACACTGGATTCTTTAAAGTTCTTAACATTTGTTTTTTTTTTTGTTTAAAGTTGTAAAGTGTAGGTAGTTGAAGTGCTTTTTTAATGTCACCCGTCAGTTTAAAAATGATTAAGTACTCTTCTCACGAGTTTAATAAAAAATTTAATGAATGTATTTAAGCTCTTACATTGAACAAAATGTTTGAAAAAATTGTTGCATTCTAAGTTCCCGGACAGAAACTGTAAATGGATTTGGAATTCTGACCAGATGATGTAATCTGATTTTGATAACCTTAAAATCTGTTTTGCCCGATACGGATTAAAAAGTTCTTCTGAGAGGGGCCTTTACTATCAGGACATTAAATTTGATTCTACCGAGTTACGTGTTAAATATATATACTGACATAACTGGAATTCAAAACTTCTGTTTAACACCGTATTTCAAACAATTTTTTTTTTTTACCACAATCATAGATCAAACTGATGTACAACTTCTTTCAAAATGTATGATGTAAACGTTCACAACACTCAAAAACTTGTGTTAAAGTATATACCCCCCGGGCACATTACAATTCGATATAGAAATTCCATTTCACATGTTTACGTAAATGTATTGATCTGAAGACGTGCAGAGCGCTTTAATTCTCCCGATGTAAATGTATGTAGCTCACGAAAACGAAATATATTGAAAAAACACATTACTACAATTGTAATATACAAAGTATTATTTTAAGGATTATTTGATTGTAAAATATATATATATATTTCGATTTCTTTGATGCATAAATTGTATGTTCTATTTTTGATGACATGTTAAAATAAATTAGTCTCTACTTTGATAATGTAGAGTTAACGTATCACATAATTAATAGTCTTTAGAATGTCTTATTAGTGCGAGTGCCAGTGGGTTTCTTATGCGCAACTTTAGTTCGCGTCAGTGTCCCCATAATCGTCTTCTTAAAAGTTCTTTCACTTGCCAACTCAGCCGTGCATGCTTGAGATGACTTTCGACGGCAAAAGAGAAGCTTTTACCAGTCGTGTGTTACGTGTTCACCACAGAAAAACAGCGCACGTACGTTTACGAATTGACACGAGTGTGCGCGTAACTTGTGCACGTATATAGGCGACACGTAAGGCTGGTTTGAAGCATTCGCTTTCCACCTATTAAGTATACTTGAGTTGATACAAAGCCGCCCTGAAACTTCAAGACTAACGACGAAAAGCCTTTCGACAAAATACTTCCCGCGGCGAATCCAGACGTACGCATCGATTACTAATCCCTCGAAACATCACCTTTAATTTATCTGATTCTCTAGTATCATGCACTATTATAGTTCTGCAATCTGGATTCAGTTGTTCAAGTATTTACTCTACTCGTCAAAACACGACGGACAAATCATACACATCTTTTTTTAAAAATATCTGCAAACAAAAAAAAAAGACTAATCACTGAAATAATACATTTATACTCAACATAATTGTTACAATGAGTTGTAACTTTGTATTAATAATGTGCTTTGAATAGCATTTCTGATTATATTTCGTGAATGATTTTGTTCTGAAATTAACAATTAAAAATTGTTACCGAATAAAATTATTTGCACAAACAATTTTTCGTAATACAATTTACCGTACATTAATTTTGGTCATAGCATCATATTTCGAGGTAAAATTGTGTGTGCAAATAAAAATAAAACTTCAATTTATATACCTTTTGAACGAAGAAATGAACTTGAATCAATATGATCAGATGTTCTCAAAAGTAATTTCTATTTCTAGATTTGTTATAAGTCAACGAACATTTTTAGTTTGAATCATTATGATCAATAATGAAAACAATTTTTACATTAATTAATATTTTTGTTTAGAATAATATTTCTCAGATTAGAACGAATTTCTTCTGCACCCTGCATTTAATGTTTCTCGAACGAATCAATGTTGGAGATAAATACAAAACCACATTTAATCAAGCTGCAAAGTCAAATTGTTTTGCAACCGAACCAGTGATGAATTTAATTAATGTTGGCATGCCATGTATGCACGTATGTTAATTATGTTACATCCACGCATGCAAATTGCATATATATTTTTTTTCGACAATCTAGTGATTACAAGTTTTTATTCCAAATCTGTTATGATTACTGAAATAAGAAAGTGTTGCAAATAAAAATGTAAAATGTTGTAAATCGTGCAAATAATGTGTTGTAAAATATATATGCAAATTGCATTTATATATTTTTCGACAATCTAGTGATTACAAGTTTTTATTCCAAATCAGTTATGATTACTGAAATAAGAAGTGTTGTACATATTTTGAACAGGTTAAGAATGCAAAATAAACGTAGATTAAAATTGATGAATTGGAATAGTTACATGCAAATTTCATGTCACGAATGTAAGTCTCAGAAGTGAATGGAGGAAAAGAAAATCTGTACATCAAAATTTATTGATGTGTTTTGTGTGTGAGTTTTGAGAGTTATGCAATTTACAAAGAATCAACGCCGTGTGAAGCCAGACTGTGCGTGACACAGCCGTGATATCCACAGTTTTCCTTCAGGGCGCACAAAACATTATTGAAACGTCGATAGATATTCTTATTTTTCTGTGACGCAGCCTTTGTTCAGTCAGCTAAAAAATTAGTAGGTCGATAGATGATGAATGTAAATTTCTTAAAAAAACTATACCTTTCAGAAAAAATTATTTAAATGCTCGCATATACTTGCATCTAATCTGAACTAAAAATATACATTAAAAACTTGACACTTTTTGTAAACGATAGAAACTTTATTTAATAATTTATAAACTTTAGCATTTTTTTTTTTCAAAAACTTTGAAGTGTCAACGTGCATTACACAGGAATTCGTTGTTTAAATATTGTGATGGTAAAAAATCGATCGTCTGCCAAGGTGTTATCACCGCGCAAGGTTTCATCAATAACAATGGTCCCTCGGAGCTGTAAAAAGTTATCACGACATCGCTGCTTTTTTATCTTTTACGTTTTTCATAAGGTTCTTTGAAGTTACGATAGAGACGTAAAGTTACGATCCGAGACAGTAATGAAGACGGTTTCTTAGATGTTTTTTCATGAATCTGAACTGTATGAATACAAATATCTACCACGTATAAATAAACGCAATGATATTTTGAAATATTCTTATTTGAAGATAATTATCGTTCGAGAAATAGCGTTAAAAAAACTGCTTGCTCAATAAACTGAAAAATCACGTTTGGTTGGAATAATTACTCGTTTTAAATCATTCATCAATTAATTACTTGCTAAAAAAAATTGTTTACGATAACTGCAGAAAACTGATAAATCCGATTAATAGTAAGAACTTAAGTGAAACGACAAGTAAATTGAACTTCAAATATTGATGTGTGAAATAAATTAAACATCGTCAATTAAAGTACGACAATTTTTATTTCCCCAGAAAATAATTATCGAGGTTCTTCTGTGTGCTTGTTTTGTTCGTACGGAAAATCTTGCAAATCCGCCCTGTCAATAAAATATTTTCGTCGATAAAATGAATTCAAACGCGAATATTCCAATGCGTATTTAGAATTTTATAGTCTCATGAAATGGCACACAAAAATTTAAGAATCATCATACTACCATAGAAACGAAATTTGAAGAGCGTATTAAATTTTTCAGATTTTTAACAATAGATCAAGAATATTGTACATTTTTTTGAGTACATTATGATTAAATCCTACATCGAATGTTAGAAAAATAAAATAAATCATCTATTCAGATGTCCATTTTATCAGCATGCATTTAGAATGACAATATATTACATCAAAATTGAATTGACTCATTGTTGGAATAATAAATCAAAAACAAATTTCATTTTTGTGCATATATAAATGAAAAGAAAAAAAAAAGCACGAATATTTTATATTCTGTTGTCGTTCTTGTTTATAGTATCAGTTTAATATTTCACAAAAGCATAAAAATGTATTTCCCGACCTTGTTCGGTAGTTTTTCAACCTTCAAGAAATGGTCATCAAGACAAAGGCAGAGATATATCAAAGAGGAAAAATGGCCGTTTGATTAAATGACCTGTCGTGTAAATATCAAGTAAGTATTCGTGATCGCAATAACAGTTCTTGCGAATTCCGGTCATTCGTGCACACGCAAGACTGTCATTTCTTTTTCCGTCCACGATATCGTGAAAACATGGCACGCTCGATTCCGTTTTATCGACGGAATTGCGAGGTGCGAAACTGAACGATCTTTTCGGCTCGGCGCCAGGATTCCTTTGGCCACGAATTTCCGGCCTCCGCCCTTAAATCGTTTCCTCCTCTAAGTACCATCAAGGTATATGTAAAATCGTACCCTGGCAATCATCCAGTTTTCACCTTATCTTTGTCACCGGGTCCTACCGCACAATTACAAAACTAACACAATAAGACGGCTGCAAATGACAACTACATCACGAAGACGGCATGATTTTTGCATCTCGAGATGAAGAAGAACTTTCTACATAGGACGTTATCTGAAAAATCAGTGAATTCTATTAGGAAATTGGACGAAGTTTATAGTCAGATCTATCATGCCAAAAAAGGTCAAGGAATCCATTTTTTTCGAATACAATGATTAGCATCACAAAAAAAGTTTGAGATAAAATTTTGATTGAAGCCTGGAAATCACAAATCATTTTAGTTCATTAAACTTTTCGGAAAATACAATTTTTCGATGAATCTACTCGGTGAATTGAAAAGAAACGTCAGCGGCATTTTCGTTCACACCAAGTTCATCAAAGAGTGAATCTTAATTAAGATTAATCGTGATCTTGCAGATATTCGATGAATAAAAGAATGCTTTTTTTGGTGTCGTTCAGTGTGTACTAATTGATAAAGTTCAGAACGTCTTATGTATATAGAAAAGGTTAGATTATATACGTTATATATGAAAGGTGCAAAACGTTACTTTTTTTCTCTTATCTCGACATAAAACCTCAATTTAAGAATGTAATTATAAATCTTTATCCTACTTTATAATTAGTTTGCCATTTTATTCATATTTAAAAGTTTATTCTAAAAAACGAACATTTGAAGCGAAAAAGAGAAACGTAATGCATTCGTTGTTAATGATACCGGTTAAGCATTCATTTTTTGCTAAATAAGCTGATAAGGAGTAGCGTTTATGTTTTTGTGTCAAGAGAAATGTAGGGTAATGTTTTGTTTAATCGTAACATTACAGTTCAAGTAGCTACATTCTGTTGGAAATTTTTCTCGTAAAGTAGTTAACATCATCAACAAGCGTATCTATCTCCTGGCGAGGTAAATGATGCACATTCCAAGATCGGTGGCTAAAAATACCACGTTGAGGGATGGATGAGGGCGAAAAAGAAGAAAAAGTACAACCAAGACTAAGAGGTAGCAGATCTGAACTGAAATGGAAGTTTTATCAACACGATGCAAACTGCAAATAGCTCTTTTTAGAAAACAAATTTGCTGTCGGCACTAAGAAAAATTGTTCACTAATTCAGAAATAACTCAAAATAAGACAAATTCCTTATTTTCAATTGTAAATTGTATGGTGAATTCCTAAAATGTACTACTACCTTACGCAGTCAGCTTTTTATTCTAAAAAAAGTGTCTGCTTCAGCATCACTATTTCATATAATTATCAATTATAACTAGCTGTTAAGCGGTTCACATACCATAAATTAGAGAATAATGTTTCGTATATAATTATTTTTCCAAATTAGTTTCATTACTAATAAATATCCTTTTTTTTATTAATTGTAACGTAGATTTCTAAAAATGAGCAAAAACATCGCAAAAAAGACAATTTCGTTGTATTTCTAATTGAATTGCAAATATTTGATATGTGTCACATTCTTTGAATAGTGTTAGTAGTCGCTATTCGAAATTCCTAGCTGTGTTCTTAATGTTCCTGTTGTGTTCTTAAAACGCTTGACAATGTTTTCGTGTAACTTAATTTTTTTCATAAGAACTTGGATGATGAATGAAGCACAAAAATCAATACTTAAAATGCTAAGAATGGATATAAAGAAACTTTTATAGTAAATAGATTGACATAAATCAATCACTAAGTAGGAAGCATTTTGTTTCAACTGAAATATTGATAACATCGTTTTATTTTGAGAATGCATGAGAGCATGAAAGACTCAAAATAACAGAGACGAGCAACTCAAATTCATGACAGATCATTCAAATCGATTGCCGTAGCACGTCGCTTGTTTCGACAGTATTGCTACAATTAACAAGTTAAAACCGTCGCTTTCACGACATGAAGGTAAAAGGTAAACTCAATTAACTCATTCGCAATTAACCGCAGCTCTGTGCACGAATTATAGGCGACTGACACAAAACGTATAGGAGAGCACAACCCAATATTCGCATTCACTTTTGTCGTACGAATAACACTCACATAGATGTATCAACATAAATAAGTCTTTTGTTTAACCTTATCGTGATACATGTCACAAAACATGATCAAAGCAAAGGTCATACGTATTCAGTTGTGCATTGTGTCTGAACGAGAAGTTACTAAAATGTCGTAAACCCATGTAGCTCATGATGGTGCTAAATTTGAGCTTTCACTCAATGTATACGCTGTTCTATTATTTTATTAATTCGTTCCCTCTTTTCAATTATAAATTGATATAAATATATAAATCGTGGAATACAAGCTATTGCAGACGTCAATAACGTGTGCGATTTCAGTACTTGTGATTGAAAAACAACAAAAAAAAAAAAGAAATCAAATAACTCGTTGTCAACTAGAATTTAGTTCTGACACGTTATTGAAAATAAGAATCATATATTTTACATCAAGATCGTAGTTCGAGACGTATGACAAAATATCCAGATTGGAATTTTCTCGAAAGGTGAAAGTTTAAAGCACTTTGAAAGAACTTATTTAGCATCGGGTGGATAAAATTCGGAGACCGAAGTTCGTAAAAAAGTAATATTCAAAAACGATTTTTCGTGTTAAATCTGGAACTTCGTATTTGTATATTTTGTATATTCGTTTCATTAGTACAAGGGATCGATTGGCAAGCTCAATTGGACTTTCAATACCTGCTGGCGGAGGACCGGCAAGTTATCCAGCAGTCAGCCATTCATCGAAAGCTGCGCCATAATTAAAAGATCGAGCAAACGCGACCAAAGCGAATGCACTTTCCAGCAACGTATTCATCCCCTGGCTTTACGTGGATTACACTAACTCCTTGCAACTCCTTACCAAAGTCTCTCGTTCCCTCCGTCGCCTTCAAATTTTCCAACACCTCGGTCATCTTTTCTTGCTAGCTTGTTCAACATCTCGCACTTTCTCCTCGTTTTCTTCAATTTCCTAACCACGCTGTTCATTTCAATTTCCCAATGATCTGTCAATTTATCCTAATTGATTTAACAATCGTGTTCAAGCCTTTACAATCACTGTTAGGACATTTTATTTATTTCTTAGTTGTTTATTTAATATGAAATACATCTCTATTGAAATTTCCAATATTATGAACAGTCGTAGAGTTTAGCTTGATTTTAAAACTCTGCAAAACTGAAAAAGCTTTCAAATAATTTGCTGAAATGTATAAAAAGTAGATTACTTTTAACAGACACAAAACAAACGATTTTATATATAATGTAAATAAAATGGTAGATGTAATTTGACGACTACGCATTGCAATTTCGTAAACATAAAACTGGCCAAGCTTTTTATTTGAGCGAAACATCGAGATTCATGATTGGTTGAAACAGGTCACGTGCTATGAAATTACGAGCGCAATTTTCCAATTGATAAATAACTAAAATAATCCCTAGTGAAAAGGATCATATATTGTCCATACATAAAACATATATTGACAATATATTGACTATATATTGACAATATATTGCCAATAGAAGAACAAAATATTGATAGTATTTTAAAATTGCTAATACATTGGCAATACATAGTCCATATATGAAAATATATGAAATGAACAATATATGATTAGCTGAAAATAATATATTGTCAATCTATTGATAATATATGGACAATATATATGATCATTTTTACGAGGGAAAGAACTGAACTTTTGCGCTTTTTTATCAACATTTTTATAATAACTGAAATAAAGAATTTTCAATTAAATGCTATACTATACTGCCAAATACTTGAACTGTACCATCAATATGTATTGATAATGTGCAAAAAAATACCATCAATAACATTCCTATTAGATACATTTTATTTTAAAAGTGTTGTTAAACATAAACCCATAAGTATAAAACTGCTGGGTGATTATGAGTCGATTGTCTTGTTTAATTGGCATTTACGGAGTTGGTAAATTGACAATATTGAAGAAGTCTACTGAGTGGCAAAACCGCGTGAATACCTTCAACGTCGATTCGGTTATCACATTGTTGAGGACGTAAGATATAATGTCGTAAGTCAGTTATTGTGCGATTGCGATCATTCACGACACTTTCCTAACCTATTTCCAACTTTGTTATACACCAACAAAACCACGATATTAGAATAGAAAATTGATACTGATGTATATACATACACCAAGCGTATAATTTATGATGAACAAACATATATAAGTCTACATTAACGTCTCGAATTGTAGTTAAGACACTATATCATATTATATACATTGTTGTAAGAGTTTTACCGTTGTGAATCATTTTCTATATTATACAAACTCATAATTCATCGTGTTCCGACACATATTTTACGATCCAATTATTTTTATAGTTTCAGGTGTAAAATTTGTTGTAACGTAATTCATGTAAACTCATAAAAGACTGTTATGACACAATTTTAGAATGAATTTTTTTTTGTTTAACTTTGTCGTACAATTCGGATTGATTTGAAGCAACCGAGCGTCATATCTTCAAAATTAACATAAGATTTTAGGAGGACGTTATCATTGAAAATAAATTGTTGAACGTAATGTCGGTCTTGCGAATAGAGCCTTTAGATTATGGTGTAACCCAAGTCTCTCGGCGACAGGTTGAAAGACGCGCCGTCGGCGTAGTTTTATTACGCCGATACGCGATACCACGGTGTTACGAAGGCAGCAGTATCATGAAGAACGCGTAGCTTTTTCTTTTTCTTTTTTCATTTGAAACTCAACTTGGAATCCATTTTGTTTAGAGAATTGTACAAATTCATTTATCGATTGTTCCGTACTATTTTCAAATCTATTTTGTGTACTAAAATTAAAACTGTGACTTTAATTTTGTAGTAATAAATTATAACAAAGGATAAATTAAAATAATATTATTTAAAACACATAATAAGGATGCTAACAGGTTCACCTGTTACAAAATATTTTTGTTATAATATTTCAATGTTGAAGTATCATAACTATCGGATCAAGCAATTTTGAAAGTAATGAAATTTGTTTTCCTATATACTCAAAGTTCTGTTTCAATCGATAAGAAAACATTTCTCATATGTTACTTAGGCGTTTTGAAATTTCTATTGAAGAAACTTGATTTTTTGACGAATTATTTATTTTATGTTAATCAACTAATAATGATTTATAATATTCATTAAAAATGAATGTAAAATGAGACAAAAAGGAATGAAATCAAATTTTATTGATTGCGCTAAATAAAATTTCAGTTTAATTATATCAATATGACATTCGTATTTTATATTTGTCTTTTAATATTGTCAACTTTCGTTTATGTGAAGGCGCTCGTTATGTTAATTTTGTTTGTGACGTGAAACTAATAAATATATTTGTTAAGTATAAAATTTAATATGCATATTTCTGAAACCCTAATTAAACCCACCGTAAATTAAAAATGAATGAATTAGTTCTCAGAACCACTACATAACAATATAACAAACAATATAAAAAAGTTGTCGGTATATGTCAAAAGCTCTATATATATATATCATTGTTTTAAAGTAAATATAATTTTCATACGAAATATTGTGCATTTTAGGGCATCGTTGAGTACAGCGATATTAACGTGTCTTATAATTTCTGTTGGTATGTGCCCACGCACTCATGCTATGTGTAATTTCAACATTAATATTCAGCCGCATATCTTTGTATGATTGCGCGCTTCTGATAGTTGTATATGGAAAAGGATAGTCTTTTCTTTTATGGTTTCTATGATAGTGATGTTTTAATGACTAAAAATATCATTATGATTATTTTTATTATAAGTGTTACTAATCTCATTATTTTTGTATCTCTGATTACATTTCAACAAACAAAAGTGATATTGCTATAATAAGATATTGATATCGTCATAATCTTTTATATAAATTTTTAATTTTAGATTGGATAAATAATGAAAGCTTAAATTAAATATACCAAGTTATAAACATCAATTTTATGATATTGTTGTGCACAGCGAAAAAAAGATCGTGTTTTATACAAATAACAAACAAACGTATTTTTTTATTTGTATATATCCCCCACAGGGACGAAAACATAATTAAAAAATATGTCGGTTTTATATTTTTTTTTATAGTTAATTAATATTTATTTTATATTACGTTTATATAGATTTTATAAAAGATATTGCCGTTATACATTTGAAATATACATGAGATGTAAAATTTTATATTGCAATTATATAAAATATATTTTATGTAAAAAAAATAATTTTATTTATATTTTCAAAATATAAATAAAATGGAAAAACTGAATACAATACGGTTAGGAGTGAGAATTCATTCATTTTCATTATTGACTTTTTCTTCATGAAAGTGAAGTTTTTATTTGAAATTATTTTCAAGAGCATCCTGAGTAACGTAATTTTTTTTTAATTTTTCAACTTTTTTTCACTATGAGCCGTTTCGATGTGCATTTTATCTAGGTGTCTTAATCTGCATATACTTAAGTATGTAAATTTGCCCAGTAAAGCCTAGCTTTTGTGAGTGGACATTCTCAACTTTTTAAAACAACTTATAATTCTATGCTAAGTCTTGCATATAAAAATGTGTATTTGCGTTAATTAAATATTTGCGACGTTGCTTGGTCAAGCCTACAAAATACAAATGTGTTTTGAACATAGCTAACTAGAATTCAAACGTGGTCGTAATTAAAAATTTTCACATTTGTATTTTTTTAATTTTTTTTTTTTTTTTTTTTTTTTGGTTGATTGAATAGATTTTGGAACATCGTAAAGTTACATTGATTTTTTAAATAAATTTTTGCGCTCAAAAATCATTTATATTTTATATATTTATAAATAAAGATAGAATTTGACAAATCTAGGGATATTATCAAATGCTCAGGCTTTTTTTAATCCAAAAAGTATCAATAAAATTGTTCTTCAGATCCTAAAAAAATAACTTTGCCACATAAAGTATATCAAAATCGAAAATGTTATTGATGCTTTAATAATTTGAAAAAGAGGCCTCCCGAGCATAAGTCCCCGTTTAGAATCATTTTTAAACTTTTTAAATAATTATTGTATAGAAAAGAAAGAATTTGTTGTGAAATTTATAATTTTTGTATACAAAGGGGTAGTTCGTAGAAAAATGTTTTAATTAAAAAAAATGTTGTGATGGATAAATAACATTATCATTTCACATATAAAAAGTAGTTTGCAGTTTTCCTGGAATTTTAATCGCAATTAACTCAATGGTTGAAGTAAGTGATGTTCAAGCAGTTAGTTCGTTGAAGCCAATTTACATTTCGTTCATCGCGGCAACGTCGAGTTCGTATTAAAATTTTCATATCTCATCTATAGTTTTGAGCATTATTCATCCCCACGACTTCTTAGATCGATTAACAGAGACCTGTCTATTGTCATCGAAAAACGCATTTTTAAAAGATTTTTTTTTGTCTTTGCCAACGTGATTACGTGAGGTACGATCGACGTATATATTTAACTCGTTTCTCATCGTACCCTCATTTCATTTTAATTAATTTCTTCAGCACTGCATTTTTCAATAAAAATCTCTATTATCTCGAATTCGTTCGAATTCACTTTGATCAATTGTCTGTTTTAAAAATTATAATTGAAAAACTCAAGAAAATTTGTTTAAAAATGATTCCTGTTTACTTTACAGTTCAACGATAAATGTTTCTATTTTTTTAAATGATTCTTAAAAGAACATCGAAAAGTTCGTTTTCCTTGGAAGCATTTGCCAACTGCAACTTTTTTCCTTCTATTCTGTATTCTTCCGTTTTCTTGTTTTTATCATCATTTTTACTTAATTTGTTTCTCTCAAGTAAGTTGCCGTTCGCGTAGGCATTTCCGCAATGTCCTCGTCGTAAGAACTTATACGACGGAAGCGTAATGTTTTCAGGTTACTTGTCTTTGCAAGACCGCTGCTAAGGGAATGACTACGACGATACTTTTTCTGCAGAGCTCGTCTGCCCAAGAGAAGTTTATTGCGCTACTCGGTCCTGTATTGCTCAAGTCTACACTACCAGACTTGACAACGTCTACTTCTTACCAAGAAAACATAATTTTGTCATGTGTACGTAATGAAATTAGTGACGCGAAATCGCTGCAACATTTCAGCAAATTGTTAGTTTGTGAAGCATTTTTGTTTATCTCGTTACACAGTAAAATTGTCTGCATTTGAAATCACTGCAGATGTTTCGATTTTATTTTTTTAATGGATTAAAATGCATCGGAGAGATACACGTTTTTCATTCAGCACAAAGCTACATTTCATTATTATTTTATTTTTCATGCCATAATTTTATCACAAGAGCTAAATTCACGCTTAACAAGTATTTATGGTTGTTAACGTTTTCATTCGCAGTCATTCTGCAAAACATCTCAATACACTTTGAATATTTATTTCATCTTATTACTCTTTGGTAATTATACTCTTAGAAAATAATTATACAAATACTCTTAGAAAACCATACATATAAGTATACGAAATAATTTAATTGCCTCTACAACAGATAACTATTTTTAACTTTTGTTTTATAATAACTAAGAGGTTCCGCCCACTAAGCGGGCTGCACTCCCTGCGCTATGCGCACCCAACCTCTTATTGAAAAGAATAAATAAAAATATTTGATATAAAAATTGAAAATAATTTTACATTCATGATGTATTAATTTACGTTGATACCTCTATTAGACATCAAAAAGTAAATTCAAACAAAATGATAAACAAATAAGGCAGGGGGCTCCACCCGCCGAACGGGTTGAGCGGATTGAGCCCTAAAAAGTATATAATTTTACATTGTTAATTTATAATATTTCTGTTAGAAATGTTACGTTTCCTCTAGCAAAACGCATTCATTCCCATCATACAGCTTCCTCTATACACGGTAGCTTCCGCACGCTATTATTAGTTTTTTATACATATCTATTTATATGTCAAAACAATTTCAATCCGTTTTTGTTATCCATTATATTTTTACTATGTAAATCAGCTACGAAACTAGTCACTAATTTTAAATTGACCGATCAGGCGAAAATGCATGAATGTGATTCCCAAAGTGCATATAAACCACAAAACAATTTGCGTATTATAAAATGTAAATTAAAAATGTCGCGTCATCCGAAGCACAGCAACATTTTGAAATAATGCTTTGCATAATGCAATTCGTTTACTTGACTAAGGCAAGGCGGAAGTGCGCGAGTTTTCAAGGAAAAGTAACTTGTTTATTCGAATTATACTTGAGTACGAAATAATTTCTTTCTCGCTTGGAAAATTGCGAAATTACTTTTTTTATTCATTGGCGCTTTTTGCATCGGGTCGCTGCGAAAGCTAGAGTCGTTATTTGGCATTAAATTTACCAAACGTGATAATTTGCGGGATGAGGGTTAAAATAAATCTCCCTATGAACATCGCTGGGTGAACCTGAAAGCCGGATGTTAAAACAAAAATACATTTTATAAGATTATTTTTGAAGAAATTATTATTATTATTATTACTATTAGACAGAAACATATTTATAGAAAATCGTGTTAGATTTTTTGTCATTTTCTTCTTAAAAGTATAACATCATTAACCGAAATGATGATAAGTTAATTTTATTTAAGAGCAATGTATGTATGTAATTGAAATTATCCACATGGATTATCCACAAATAGCAAATTTTAGAAAAAAATTGTTTTTCAAATCAAAATAGAAATCGTTTAGATTTGTTTAGAATTGTTGAAAAGGTTTGCTTTTGAGCTATAGCGGCGAATAAATTTAATTTTCATTTTGTTTTGAAAACAAAATTTCCCCATTTGTGGTTCATTTGGGGATGATCCATGCGGATAACTTCAATTACATAATATCTTTACAATAAAAATCCATCTAATGGCCAAATGTTTTGTCAACAAATAATAAGATTTTCAAAATTAAAACTGAATGAGAATTACCTTTTATATAAAGCAAAAGTTGAGCAATCCCAAAAACCAATTTTATTTTACAATGCAATTCAAACAGGAAAGTCCTTGCATCAAATACTTTCACAAAAACATATTTACGTTTTTTCTGTTTCATACAAATTTATTCTGTGTCTCCTTTTTTCATTTGGTTCAATGCAAAAGTCATTTCTTGGAAATTTTTGAAACGTTTTTATATAATGCAAAAAGTTCAGCTCAAAGATTCATATTTGAGAGGAATCACTTTTTTATTGATAAATTGTCACTGTTATTCGCAAAATGACAAAGCTGTCGTTTTATCAAACCCGTTTTATTTGACATGTTTGTAAAATTTTAAGTCGCTTAAATATTTTGTCAATGACTAACTTTCCATTCAATGTATTTCTCTTGGTAAGTGATGAATTTCTAAGATCCATAGGACCGTGAATTTTTATCGAATAACTTCATATAAGAATGTTTTTTTATCAATAATTAACTTCATTTGTAAATAAATTAAGTTAATTATTGATATTTTTTAAATTATTGAATTTGTATTGTTTTCAATTGTCAAGTAGGAAAATATGTTAATATTCGTCATTTGTCCCTAGTAAAAATGATCATATATTGTCCACATATTATCAATAGATTGATAATATATTATTTTCAGCAAATCATATATTGTTCATATATTGACAATATATTGACCATATATATGTTTGCATATTTTCATATATGGACTGCGTATTGCCAATATAGTCAATATATTGTCAATATATTGTCAATATATGTTTTATGTATAGTCAATATATGATTTCTGAAATAATATATTGTCAATATATGTTTTATGTATGGACAATATATGACCCTTTTTACTAGGGGTATTTGAATCTGCACTACCACTAATATATATGTGGAATGTAATTTTAAACAAGTATGTAAATTCCGAAACAATTCTAATAAAATTCGTTTTTTGAACAAAACTATCTTAATTTCATTAGAATTTGCGGACACATAATGAAAAAAGAATTCCTGGGTAAGAGAAATTCCGTCAATATTGCTGAACACTCGCATAATTTTAAACAAAAAGTTAATTTTATTCAAACATTGTTATTATTAGTCATACAACTAACTTACGTAACAATTCTAAATATGACAACTGCATGAAACTGATGAAGGAATTCTGTCCTCTGCAATTAAAAAGAGCTAATTCAGAATGTTGCATGTATACTTCCATTGTACAACAAATAATTTCAGATTCAACAATGCACTAACATTTTGTGCACGAAAATACAAAATTATACACCGTATGTTTGATTTGAAATAACAATTATTTAAGCTATATAATTTTACATTTGATTCCAAATTAAAATTGATCGAATATTTTTCGTATTAAATAATCTTGTAATCATCGACCTCTTACACAGTCACACTGAAAATTTTAAAAAGCAATTAATAATGTTGATTTTGTTAATGCTGTATAGAGAAATATATTTTTCATGAATTAATGCGTCATGCAGATTATAAAGAGATGAGAGAGAGAGAGAGAAAGAAAAAGGAAATATAGGGTAAAGTTCTTGATTAACCCGTACAGTAAGTAGGAAGTTAAATTGAAAACAACTCTTCCAATCAGATCAACTTGAAATTAAGATTCTTATCTAGATTACCTGATCAGGTTACCACGAATTTCTCTATTTGAAAATATTAAACTTTTAAACTTAACTCTACTATAAAATAATGCAAAATTAACATACGTTCCAATTGCGATTGACTTTTTTAATTAATTTGTTGCATTGTTTAAATAAAACTTTTATTAAATTTTCGAATAATTCTCTCAATATAATTCGCCATAGTACTTGATCGTGCAGCGTCAAACAAATAATAATGGAACATTCATTGCAATAGCTGTTACTAAAACGTGCTCGTTAAAATTTCAAATAAAACTATTCATTAAAATCAGAGATATGATTTGTTGTTCAAAAGAGCGGAAAACATTGATTTGTTGATAACATCAGATTGATAACATCAGGGCCCGACTTGACGCTAAGGTTTTCTGGCCAAGTTCACAATGCAAGCTGATCGAAATGTCTACTAACGTAGCGCAACAAATAGGATCTCATAATCAAGAGACAAACTCGATGAGTCATGAACGATAATCTATAGCCGAATTGAAAGCCGAGGACAAGTTCCAGGAAGTGGGCGTGTTAAGCCGTTAGCTTAGTTAAATAGCAAGTATATAATTCAGGTGATCCTCATCGTGACCCCGGCAGATAAGACGGCAATTATAGATATTGAAATCGGCGGTGAAATTTATGTAAAGTCGCCTGCGGTTTGGAGCTTCGCTGGCACAGATCGGCCAATTAAGTTTGCGGCGGTGCAAATAATATTGTAAGGAACTTTAATTCTGTTTTATCCAACGCATCATGGATTCGCGCTATACCTTTCACGGCTCGCCGACCGAAAATCTCTTAGCTCTTTAAGGGCTCTTGAATGAATGGACGGATAATTTTCGAGCGCGAAAGGAAGAAAAGTCGACGCCAGGAACGTCCGAATCGAGATCACGAATTTTCTAGCCAAGATAAGGAGCCGCTTACGTACGAAAATCACACCTTCGCGTGCTACATCTTACAAACGTTCTTCTTCAATTACTACTATTATCATTCATCTCCTTTTTTTATGTAGAGTCCTTTTTAGATCGAACTTTATCGATCGCACTCTCAAGCTTTGCAAAAAAATGTGCAATGATGGAAGTTGTAAATTTTGCCGACCATTCTTGACCAACATAAATATAGAGGAAGATTTTAGATCAAGATTTCATTGCTGATTTTCAAGTGGAATTAAACGTTTTCAAGCATAAACTTTTGAAAGTCCATGAATAATTGCGGGTAAATATTTATTGTATATATGTATATGTGATCGAAGGTATGATTTACAATTCGACTTGTTACATGCGTCAACTTCGAAACTCAAACTGAAAATTTGCGATGACAGATATTCGATTAATTCTAAAACTATTCTACAACTTTTATTATAACAAACATTCTGTTGATTCATATTTTAATTACAATCAAAGTCATCAATAAGTAATTGCTATAATTATATCAAATTTACTGAAATGAAAATTTAATAGGCTTATATGATATCATATTTAAAATGATATTTCTGCGTTGCAAAAATAATATTGCCTCAAATCAATATGAAAACATTAAAAACTTCATTATTCTGTTACAATCAAATTAATATCTTTAAATATTCAACAGAAATCTTACAGGGACCTCTAAAGTGATGAATAATTTTCTTTCTGAATGAAATATCAACATGATTCCAAGAACGTTTACCCTCATTATTTTATTCCAGCGTAAAACCGTGAACAAAGCAAGCGAACAATCTGTCTGTGCAACTAAATTTTACAATTTCACCAGCTGTGTGGGTCAACTCGATTTCGGTATCCGCTTGTCACATATAACAACTTGCATTCTATCATCAATCTTCAGCCCACGAAAATTAGTTTCCTCCAAAAATAATTTACATGTGAATTCTTTGACTCAGCGATTCCACAAAAAAGTTTGATCGTTGACGTATTTGAGTTTCTTTCAGCAAATACCACAATTATATGCACTGTCGGACTTCATTTACCGTTGTAACGAAATTTTGTCAATACTCGTGTGCGAAACGGCACTGGGGACTTGAAATTCTAACTAAGGGAAGTTTGACCTCAATGACGACGTAATCCTGCTACGACTCGTTTTCCTGATAAATGTCATGTTGAGCACTTTTCAATGGTATGCAATTCCGTATAAATTTATTTTGCTATGTGTTAACATATCTTTTTTTTTCATCTTAATTTTCAACTCGCTTCTCTCGTTTCAAACGCTTTACTCTATATCTTTTGTTAATGTTAATTGAAGTGTGATATAGGTTTATTCAACTGTACCGCTGAAATGTTTGAGTGATAGGTTTTTTGATAATTATTCAATTCTTTCTGTTAAATTTGTGAATAGAAAAACAAAAATATATAGTAATAAAAATCATTACTTGAAATATATAAGTATATACACGTATAGCAGGTGCTATATTACACTGTAAAAATGTCCATTAAGACAAAAACCAATAACCATTTTCAATCGACAAAAGTATCTTAAAAGTGTCCTAGAAGTGTAGAAATGTAGTAACATAATTTAAGATGTCATTCAATAAGTCTTCAAAAACGACTTGAAACATCTATAAAAAATGTCTTCGTGGAAGTTACTTGTTCCGACATTAGTAGAACAGTTTATTATTAAAATATTAATGAAATAAAATGCTTATTCTTATTAAGAAATGATTATTCAAGACACTCATAAATAAAACATCCAAACATGAAATATAAATACAGTTTCTCAACTTCTTTACGTGGCAGTAACTTGCGTAATTTATCATCTCTAATGCAACTTTTGCTGCAACATTCACCTAAGTTATGTAAAACATTTTAACCCCTAAGATGACAAGTAACTTCATTGTCAGCGTAATGAATGGAAGAAAACAAGTACGTAATGCTTGGATTTAAATATTTATCCATATAATCATAAACTAAACGAGTATGTGTATAAATTGTGAAAAAACAGTTGGAACCGAGATAAATGTTTGGCATTTTCGCCCTGTTGTAACTTTCCAGATAGGAGAAGTTGATAATAAAAAGCAGTTTTAATAACAATAATTGAATAATAATTGAAAGTTTGAGATAATCTACTAATAAATTTGAAATACAACTTCGATATTATCGTATTTATCCCAACCGTCCCTATAATAAAATTGTGTTTTTAACTTGAACTTCATGCAGTTTTAAATGTTTTTCTCTACTTTTTCATTTGTCAAATTTACATTTGGCAAATTTACACTCGACAAATTTACACAATTGATTAATAAATTTAAGAATACCTTTTTCTAACAAAAATACAACAATAAAAATAATTACATTTCTTAAATAGTCGGCCTCTGTACTTTTTTTGTAATTTAGAATAAAAATGGTTTTAAAAAAGGCGTAAAATTGTTTAAACACAATATTAAAATGTTTTAAATTTTTTATTATGCATGTTAAAGCTAATGCATAAGCTAAAGCAACGCAATATCAATTGCGTTAAAGTTTTGAATTGTTGGAAATGAAATTTTAGATACGATATGAAATATAGTTTTAACTAAACGATTCTATTTATATCTGTATTTCAGGGACAATATAAATATAGTTCAAATTCATTATTTATTGCATACGGATTTTCGTATGATAAATTCACTTCAAAAAAATTCATTGCCGACGAATAAAAAGTGTAAAAGAAAAAAATAATGACAAATTTGAAACAGCAGATTAAAGCTATAAACATTAAACAATAAGTTATAATTATCTAAGAAGCTTCCAAAACTCAATTTTCTTTAATGGTTAGCTCATTCAGACTGGATTTTGCATGTGCACTAATCAACGTTGGACCAAAATAAAATTAGAAAAAATCTCTTCCTTAATGTAAATTTATCTCTTTAACTCTAATGGATTTTTAAGTTGCACTTTGTTAAAGTGAAATTACCTAGTGCAAAATTTATTAGTATCATTAATGCGATAATTGCGAAATGTTACTTTATTTGACATTTTATTTATTTGATTTTGTTTAAATCAATGCATCTATCGTTCGAATTCATATTGAAAGACCCTTCACATTGACTAAACTTCACGAAGATGTCAAAGCTCGTTTAAATGGAACATGACATTTGTTATCAAGATACGTTAATGTGACAGAAGAAATCTGTTTCAAGCTTCTCCTTAGTCATATCAGAAATTCAGCAAAACCACAAAATTGAATCAGCCTGAAATCGCTGTACGAATTCAAATTTTGTACAACATATTGTGCTCTGAGTAAAGTAAAAAAATTATGAAAAAAAAAAAAAAAAACAATTATCTAAGAAAGGAAATTTTTTTTTACGCGATTGTTCATTAACGAAACATACCTTGTGGTTATAATGATGTGCCTGTTGTGACTAATTCATGCCAAGTTGAGCGACCACAAGCGAAAGCTTCCGCCGTCTGACTGTTTAGGGACCAACACTACTGACTCTGATGGACACACACGACACCGGATCACGGCACAAGCGAACGAAGACTGTAGGACGTGCGCGTTCGTAGGACCGTCGCCGCGTGCACTGACTACTATCTGAGTGAGTCGTAGTATTCCGACACTCACAGCGCGTTGCCATAGTGACGCAAATATCAGCGTGCGCCGGAACGACGAGAAGCACAACCGCGACGGCGCGTCGCGATTAAAAGAGATAATAAATTCGGACGTAGAAGATCATAGCGATGATGTTTCCGAACACGCAAAAATCATAAGGATTAATGCACGGACACATTTTCAGCTCTTCAATAATATTGCTCGATATGATCTCTGGTAATCACGCATTTGGTTTTGGTTTCATTTCATAAAATGTGCAAAGGCGTTGATGCTTCCACGACTTTTCAAATATGTACAACAGAATATTGTCATTTGAATTACTAAATGGTATGTAAGTAACATTTGTTTTGTAATTCATATTTCATTTAATTTTTTGATTAGTAACTACAATTATATGAAACTCACCGTTTTTGCAGATATTCATATTTTTTGCAGCCAGGGGTTACCCAGGGTGTGACAGATAATCTGAAACCAAAAGAGACAACAGATTAAGTTTTTTTTTTCTTATTATTTTGAAAATAACAACAACTTGATTAAAACGTTTGATTAAGAAAATATCAGTTCTCTTTATATCCAAAGATCAAGATATTTTTGGATTAATTTTCGACATTTTATTTATTCACTTTCAATTCGAAAAAATCGAAGAACTTGACGCCTTGCCTTTGAAATATGTCTTATGTCATAAAACGGTGGACGTATAGCAAAGTCTCTACTTGTGAATGATGATCCCGACATCCTGTAAGCAAACGTTTGGGAGTAACAAACTTTCAAAAATTTTATTCGTGCAATTTAATAAATATAAAATTTTGTATAACTAAATTGTTGTGAATTTCAATTAACTGTTACCAAATATTTATATTCCAAATCGAATTTAAAATAGAAGCAAAAATTTTCACTTATGTCATAAAATACAGATTTTTATTTGGTCGATGAACTGTTTCGATCATAAGGGTGATAACTGCATTCAACAATTGTACATTGAAACAACATTCAGAACAGTTTATTATAAATAATCGTGTTATTAACCGGAATAACGTCACGTGGAAAATTTTTGTGGATACTTTTTGTACAGTTGAGCGAAATTTCCTTTCCACTAAAGCGCTTTTCTGATGCGATATCTCGCATGAATACAAATCGTCGCAGTGTATACCTTTTTGGTGAAGAAAATGAAAAAGAAAACAATCTTATATGAGGTTTATTTTTTAAATAATAGTACAACATGCCGAAGAGTATTCGTCGGATATAAAGTGGGATTTGAATCTTAGTTGAATAGAAGTCCATACAAGGGCCATAAATAGAATGCTAATGGGATACGCTCGAAGTTGTACGTCGGCTGAATATTCAATCGAACGTGCATATACAATTAGAAATGTTCGGCCATAAAGTATAACAAACAATTATACCGCTGTACAGTGGCAATAATAAATACGTCCTTCTTATACGATTATTAAACTTTTTCCTCGCAAGTGGAAATGAAAAAATTGTGTTAAATGAATTGATTCTAAGTTTTAGTTACACGATGATGGTCGAAGATAATCACAATGTTAAAGTTCTTTAACGTATACCATTAAAAAAGTAATGAAACTTTGCTAATCGTTTTACAATGACTGCGAAGAGAAAGGGAAAGAGTTAAACATTATAATTGTTCTTAGTGTTCAAATTAATACATAATTGAAAAATACAGCCTCGTCGGAATCAATGATACAATTATATCCGCGTTAAAAATCCGCAATTTAATTTATCGGTAACCAACAAGTGCACACTTTTGTCGCACCAACCCAATGTATTAAACGTATTTTTTATCTGATTACTCCTGAATAATAGAACAAAGAAATTCTGAATCGGAAGCGAAAATTTTCAATTACTGCAGAATAGTTGACGATTTTCAATTCGGTGAAATTAACGCGGCCGTTTGATTAAGATTCAAGAAATATTCGTAACAATCAGCAAATAATAAATGAACATCTGCGTTGAAGTCTGCGAAGCGTATCGAAGTCCGAGGGCATATTACTTTCGTGCAACGTGTGAGCTAATTAAAGTCGGCCGACTCGGCTCGAAACGTTTCGTGCGGCTGAGGAAAATGAATCGTGAAAGCAAAGAGAGTCGGGAAATAAAAATCGAAGTTCTGGTCCAGTTGCATCGCTCACTCTGGGCTACGTGCTGCGCATAAAGCGCAGTTTCCCGTATAAAAGCATCCGCCATTGGAATATGCATAAGAATAGAGACTTTTTTCACTGTTTTTTTTTTTTTTTTTTTTTTAAAGCTTCAAGCGCAAGTCGTCGCGTCTTTGCGCCTAATTTCGATTAATGCTCATCTGTCGAATACATTACAAATTTGATGCGCATATACTTTTTATGCTAGAAGTAAAATTTAATTTGCGACATTCTTTTTAAATGTTGAAATTGACTTGGCGGTTTATCATTCAGGAACGGTTTTTGGAAGCAAAAAAAGTAGCAGAAAAGATTTCGTCATGAAAAAGAATTTTTCATGATGATATGTAGGTATATATATATATGTGTGTATGTGTGTGTGTGTGTCCCAGCGGTTTCACTGCATGTAATGCAATTTTGCGTTTGAGTTCGTCAAACTCGGCACATTGACAAAAATGTGCGACTATTCTGATTATATACATTTCGCGAACAAAAACGACCATCATTGTGTCAATGGCTTTTCACAAGCCAAAATGTGTTTGTCCCTCATGTTTGAAATTTCAACACTTTCCACTCGATGAGTGAAAAAGCGGGACTAGTATTTTTATAAACGTTTTTAAATGAAACTTTTTTCAATAAGTAAGTAAGTTGATTGCAAAACAAACGCACTAAAAAGTGACAGAACTGTTAACGAGGTGTTTTGTTTAAACGTTCAATTCTTACACCAGTTGGTATAATATTCGTTTGATCAAATTGAAATCGATTAACATCAATGAGTTTTAACTTATTGATATAAAAAACAAATTGTTAATAACTTCTATGAAAATATCAACAGTGCTGAAAATTAATTTTTATTCCTTGTTGTTTATGTATGATAACAAGATGAAATATAGGATATAGAAACATTAGTTAAATTTTGATCATACCAGTTATCGATCCACTACATAATTCTCGACACAACACACAGTGACTTTGTGACTTTCGCGTAATTTCAAGCATGAATTATAACAAATGCTCGAGTGACAGAAGCTGGAGTTTCGCTATTGATGTGTGTTATAAATAATCGGAACGAGCTGAAACTGCATCAGTATGCATGTGAGTGAATAACGTGTGTACGTGGCTTAAGCACAATTCACGTAAACTAGAATAAAAGCTTTCTATTTAATCATGGACACATTACGCAAGATTAGATGTACGAAAATTAATATCAAGCACGAAGGAGGATTCTTAGAGCGTATCTTATGCAGACATCAACAACAAGTCGGATGCTTTGTAGCGGCTTCGGCATTTGCACGATGAGATATATTTTATCAGAAAGGAGAAACGTCGTTTTCACTGAATAACAAAATCGTCTACTTGCTCAGCCGTGTAAATAGGATCAAGAAATAACACGATTCGACATATGTATAAGTCACGTAAATTGTTTGCTCATTCTCTAGAAATGTAAGAATCGTGTTGTAACCGGTCATCACTTTGAACGACTTATTTTTATATCTCCAAGATCAATTTATGACAGCATTTCAGTTTCCAACAATTTATAATTGCTACAGTAATGTTTCTTTTTCCACATTTCTGAAAAAAAAAAATATCATCTGAAATTGATATTTTTCTCTCTCTTTTTGTTTTAATTATAGTTAAAAGACAAAAATATGATCTGTCCTGGCGCATTAAAATGTGCATAATATATGCAAACGTGCACAATTTATAGGCTTTTTTCTTGGTGCTGTAGTTTATGTATTTTGTATGAGTGTTCGAACGAATGCGATTCACACATTGGAACCAAAAAGTAAAAGCTTTTAGTCACTCTGCAAATATGCGAGCCTCGGACTGTGTGATCGTTCTGTAGCTGCTGGTCATGATCCTTTTTCATTCTCAATTAGCTTTTGTCTTTTACATAACCCGGACCTTTACCCAACTCTAGCAGCCATTTCCGCGCAAACGAGCGCATGACATTTTGAGTCCTTCGAGGCCATTTCACGTCTCCACCTAAAACCTATTTTTTCCATTTAGAGGTATTCCGCTGTGTCCGCTTCTTCTTCTAATAGCCGCTCTTAAGCGAACTTTGATTACGCGGCACGAAGAGCCAAGACCGTTCTTGTGTGAGGCAATTCTTGCGGTTGCAAAAAAAAGCGAATCAGAACCGAGGCAAGAAGCTGTAAAAACTGTGAAATCGATTATTGAAACGTACGATATTATCGTGAATGATGCAGTTAGTGGTCAAATTGATTCGCGAAATATACAATTCGCCTCGGTAAACATCGTAACTACTTTTATAATACTCGTGTCTATTTTTTGCAAAAAGTAAAACACAATTCTCACAAAAACGAAACATTTTTTTATTTTGCAACATTTAAAACATGAAGCATTATTTTTTGGAAGCCGCGCTGGAATAAAACATGACGTTACAAATCAATTACAAATGGTAAAAAAAAAGCGTAATTAAAAGCATCTCTTTGGTAGTGCTATGAATTTGAATAGTTATTTCGGTCAGGGAACAACTGATAGAGCTTTTCAATTGGCATTGCTGGAACTCGATTTGCGTGTTTCCATTATCGGGATCGTGGGCAGGCGGATTAGTTTGTAATTCGTGGGCCGTACGCGACATTGCAGAGTAAAAGAGGGATGTTTTCCGAGACGCATGTGTAGTCGCAGACAAATATGCAGCATTCGCTTGATTACACACAAGCGTATCGCAAGTTCAATTTGTTTTGTTTGGTATCACCACATGACGAAATGATGGCGCGCAGACAGACTCGGCATTTTCACAATAACGCTTACTAGCTGGGAATTTCGACGCAAAAATTGTGCAACGCTGCGTGCTTTTGTAATGCCATCATTTTGTACTTTGTCGTTTTACGATAAAATCGTTTATTCTGTTATAATGCGAATGATTTTGTACGAAAACTTTTGTTTACGATCGACCGGAATATATAACTGATGCACAATTTATTTCTTTAATATACATTATTCGAATTTACAATCGGAAATTAATATTTTTATAATACGAAATAAAAAAGGTATCGTTACTCTCGCAAAATCTAATAAAAATTCCCAGCTACAGTTAACAATTTCAAAGTTAATTTCACATCTCAATAATCCTCCTACAATCAATATCTCCGAATACCGTAAACAAAATGACGCAAACTGGGCGCAATAAAAGGGAAAATAAAAAAAAAAAAAGTAGTTGAGAAAGTTTTGTGTCAGGCATGTGATTAATTTTGTCAACTCTTTTGGTTTCCATAAATTTGAGAGACCCTCACTAAAACAATAGGAAATATAAACCCTCGAAGGAATGCCACGAACAAACTTCCGACCACGATTTCAGAAGCAACGCGGTTAGCTAAAACAAATTCATAACTCGACAAGTTGGCGCATTTTTCGTCAGGTGATTATGTTGTTTTTCCCAGAGAGTAGAATAATGCCACGGACTGGCCGCCCATTGGCTAGCGGATCCCGGAGAATAATGTCTCGTTGCAGCGGAAACCGTCGAGTAGCCGTGGGGGGAACATTTTCGCTGTTCGTCGTGGTTCTCTGTGCACGAGACGTGCCATTGTCTTGTTTCTCAAAACGTACCACCGTCGCTCCGTTTGTCGCTGTTTTGTTCTGCACTACGTGCTCCCGTTATCTTCCGGCTTTTCTCATCTTTCCTCTTCCTTGTAGTTTGCCTAAAACTCAAGTCCACTGTCGTTGTCTTGCAATAAAACCAAAAGACACAATTTTCATTGTTTTTCACATTTGCAAGAAAATCATATAGGTAACCCTTGGGTCAAGAATTTTTTTTTTTTTTTTTTTTCAAGCAAACAATAAAAAACATTTGTCTGAACCTATAATTATAATACTGAAATCGCTGGTCAAAGTGTTTTTTTGCGTGTTCAATCCTCATCATCCGAAAATTACTGTTACGTAAAAGCCACGGGTTGCAAGCGTATTTCTTTCAGGACAAAACACGGAGCTTAAGATATCACGCGATATTGTGTATGCTCAGTCTTTTGCGTCATTATATTTGTAGGGTTTGAAAAGTTGAGTTCAAACGAACCCCAGAGACAATAAATCCGTTGAAGACAGTTAGGAAACTGGAGCCTTTCAACTGTTCATCTTTTACTCCTTTGATGCTCCCAACGAGAGGCACTGCAAATTTCAAACACAGAGGACAGTCAGTTGTTGATCCCATTTCTATGTTCAAAGACCATTTGATTGCTGCTCGAAAACCACTTTACATTATCTACAGTGATAATCTTATTCCAACTGTCAATATTTACTTCCTGTCGAAAGACATCTATTTCGACAAAACAATTTGTTCCTTCAAATTCAGTTGATTGAAATTACAAACTGATGACTCACTTACTATTGTTAATTAATTTATAAAATCACAAAATATTTCGTTCGATATTTCAGTTATTTTCGATGCTATTCTTCGAAAGATTATTTCATAAATAAAACAGACCTACTTGTTTTCTGACGTCTGAATGCGACCTAGCTGAAATTCAAGGATCTTCCATCAAAGCATTTTCTTAATTAACTTGCAAAGATTTCAATCAAAAGTTGTAAAATTATGCAAACACATCTGAAGTCCCTCACTTGTCTGAAACATATATAAAATGTAACCATCTCAAAACTTTTTCATCATGAATAACAAATGTTTTCATTGTTGAAGACGCGGAGAAAATCTGTACCTACGATAAGAATATAAAGTGAGAAAAAAAAAAATAACCCACAAACTATTTACTCTCTGCATTTTTGATCGTATCATGTATTACTTACACATTCATTATCTTTATAACTTATCGTATGCACGATTTAAATTTTTAATTTATCGATTTCTTCAGGCAGATTCCAAATAACTTGAATAGTTATTAAAGTAAGAATAAACATCTAAAACAAAAGATGAAAATTCGTGGTTCTCGAAACTTTATCATGCATCGAAACTCAAGTATCAATAATTTTAAATTCTCATCTCAAAGGAAGCTTTTTTATGATGAATGTCTTTATATCTTGTATAGTTTTTGACGTTTATCATACACGAAAACAAATTGGTGCCATTTTTTGCGAATAAAAATATTAAGCAAGTTGAATTTTATATAAAAATGAATGATATTTTCGTATCAATTTGTCTCAGCACACGTTCCATTTTTCCAAGTTAACCACAGAAAATATTTTTGTTAAATAAACATCGCAGATGGACGAACAAACCTCGTCTACTGCGTTTATCAAGTGAATGGCAAACTTGTAGCTATATAGCCGCCATTTTATTTACTCAAGCATTTGAGCTCGAACGCTCCGCGTTGCGATTAACGAATAAAACGAACGTGAAACGATGTGTCTTCGTTGTGCGATCGCGACCCCAATAAATCCTATCATCCATTTTCAGCATCGAGCTTGCAAGCTTCAGCACCAAGTTGCCCATAATTCGTAGATTAACACGTTTGCATGTTTTTAAGCTATGACCTATCGCCTGTTTACTTTAACTCATCCTCGTATTAATTATAATTTCGCCAATGGTAAAATGTTTATTCTCCCATTTTATAATAGAATTTAGATCAAATATTCAATTTAATAATAGAATTCAGAAACTCTAGATGTATAATGAAATAGATTAGTGATGTTTAAATATATTCGAAAATATATCAAATACAAGGTATAAATGTTTTGAATGAAATATTTTATATTTTTTTCTATTCCGTGTTACGTAGAAAGTTTATATATTTATATCGTAAAGTACTTTCTATTTTATTTTTATTGACGAAAAAGAATAAGACTCCTTGTTCTTGAAATCTTTTCTGTGCCTACACTGTATAAAGCTTTTCGCTTCGCACCACCCACATTTTACTTCGAGAGAAATCCAAGCATACTAAGATGTTTGATGGCATTCTAAGATCCAGCTCGTATAATGTATCGTAATTCAAACTAGCAAAAGCCGCGGAATTCGCGCAAATAACAGCAATGCGATAATTAAAGTGACTTGTACGGGATTGGATAAGACGGTCTTCATATTTCTTGCTGCGACGGAAACAATTCTAACTCTCTCGAATTTTGGATTAGATCGCCTGCAGTTGAGAGAATTGCTTGAGTCTCTTAGAAGACATGATGAGTGAATGTTAGATACTTTAATTAAAAACGTGTTAAACTGTGGTTTCAATGTTAACAAAAATTCAGAACGTTCTGTAATATAACATTTTCTTCATATCGTCAATATGTTCAAATTTTGATAAACAGCAAACCTTTGTAGATTTGGAAACATGAAAAAAAAAAATACTGGAAAAACTGTGAAGAAAAAAACGATATGTTCGAGCTCTTCTTAAGGACCTAATTTAAGTTAGACTAGCAATATATATTTTATGTGCTTTCTTACGATTCTAAACAGACTTTGTTCCAAAGTAGTCGTTCAGATGTGCAACGAAAGACAACAGAATAAAGTTAAAATAAATACTCCGTGAATTTCGAGAAGCGTGAATTCGTTTAAACAAATGAGAATTCATGTCTATCTATAGATTTTGTTCTTTATATAGATTTATGAAATAAAATTTTCGTATACGCGTATAAAATAAATTATATATATATACATAATATAATAATATATTATTAATAATACAAAATTATAGTTTCCAACCCGAATTTTTTAACTCCAGATAATACATAGTTAATACATGGCATAACTACATAAAAAAATGTTTCAGCAAAATCATTTTTGTAGTCACCTTTTAGCATTTAAAAATGATATGTTCTATCTTATTAGTATGTAGATTAACTCTACTCATACAAAGTGGGGTAGAAAAAACCCTAGTGATTATTTTTTAAATATGAATATTTTTAATTTGTAATTCAATCTTTGTTGTAAAAGTATGTTCTAAGGATACCTTTTGTAGTGTATAAAACTTTGACATATCATGCGCGAAGATATTTTTGCATATTAAAAATATAGAACGGATCTGTAATTTCATCCTGATAATGGTACACTTCAAAAATGCGCAAAAGTGCTTTAAATTACATACAAGTCCCATGATGCTACGGTTGCTATGTTGGAACACAGTACATTTCAATTGACGGAAGATCGATTCACTTCTTGAGGTATTAGATTACTATAGCTGTCTAGACTCATCTTAGTTTCTTCTTACAATGAAGTACCGCATCTTTATCCAGCAAAAGCTTGGTGTTCTTAAATAAACTAGATATATTTTTCATCGTTAGTCTCAACACTAAGTCTTGAGTGACGAAAATTTGTGACATCTCAAATAAGCAAGATCGCTAAAAAGCATGTAAACAAGCTTCGAGATGACAATAACGTTTCATTCCATCACAGGGCTAAAAACAGACAAATCGATTTGTCTCGTGATATACATTTTTTTATCACAAAGTAGACTTATCTGAAGAAATGTTCAAATCTTCATAAAACATTTGTCATCGAAATGAAGCACAGCGTATTTATGATAACGCCGAGTTCCTTAATTTTGCATCGTTTCAAAGAAATTTTTCTTTGTCTTCCATGCGGCTTCTATGAAAAAGACCTTCCTCATTTCTTCGCTCGTATCAAAACGTCAAAATCACTTCGAGCTCCTTATGTTTTATGCTGTTCCACTGAACATCGTAGCAATAAAATTCTTGGCAATATAAGGTTTACGACTTCTTTACTGAATTATCCCATGATATTTTTATCTTAACTAGGTCTTACAATTGTGAAACGATAATATACATGATGTTTACAGTTGAAAAATCAACATCACACTTCAATCACGCTTTTCACGAACAAATAAATTAACTATAAAACAAGATGTACCTCTTCTTACACAGTTTTTGCCGAGTTTTTTTAAACAAATTACTTTGAATTATTTTCTAATAAAATCATCTGATTCTCATTATTAATATTCACTTTGCTTTGTTTGTACAACAATTGTTATCCTACAATGGAGTGAAATTTGAAACTGATACGGATTGAAAGCCTTAATCATAAAGTAATACTTTGTTTCAAATTCACTTTTGACCTCCCAAGAATGATTGATTATTGATCAACGTATTCAGTTCAAAGTAAACCATGTTTTCAGTATCGTATAATTCAATTTGAAGAATGGGATCTCGGAACAATGACTCGCGTTCGTCTGTTCTTTTTGCTTCCATGAAATGGCGATTGAGGTGTTCGCTTATTATATTGTGTCGGGAAACAGAACATCGGGAAACCGGAAAAATGAGGAAATTGATTGTCAAACACTGAATTGAAAAAGATTATGCGACGCTTCATCAGCCGTACTAACATTGACTTATTTAAGGAAAGTATCGTATTGACGATTACATATGATATTCTCACATCAGCGACAGAATATTTTCGCATTTTTGTTGTTTTATGGAGTCGTGACAGTGATTTCTGGTTCTCATTTTTTTCATGTGATTCGAAGTGCAAGTTTACAGTTGTATAGTCACGAACATGAAACAAGCAGTCCTCGACTGATTCCAGGCTTCTAATCTCGCTCGAATCTTGCGAAATTCCGTTCTCCTTCACATCTTGAGACTCACTCGACCCATTTTCTATTTTGACGTGGTGCATTACGTGCCAACGTATAACCGCATCGCTAAGTATAGTTATATCCCGTTGACCCTTGTTGTATATTGAAATCAGTGAACCAAAATTATTTGCAATGTATAATAGGTATATAATAGAGTAAGAATTTAAATAAATAGACGAGAGGCAAATTGAAAATTACTTGACTTTGCAATTTAATTAATTATCAATTATTCCGTTTAATTCATTTACCCCTTTTTTGTTCGTGTGTCGTCATTGTGCCCAAAGACAAAAGGAAGAAGACGTATCTTCCTTTGTCCTTGCCTTGGCCTAACGATTATCAGACCAACGAGAATGTCATTCGCGTTAATTAGAGCTACTCGCGACCGCTGGCTCGTTCAAAAGACTAGACAATTAGTATTGTCAGAAGACACCCTTTATAGCCTTTGCGCAAACATGACACGGTACGTCGCCAACAGCCAATGGTATATGGGCAAATGCGAGGTACTATATACATATATATATCTCACTTTATATATACATTTATATATAT